>VYZP01071787.1:16368-40387 GCA_013400635.1 Hypocryptadius cinnamomeus
CCTGTCCTTCATCCCTCCCCTTAATCCTTCCCCAGCCTGCAGGACAAGCCCTTTGGGTCAAGCCTAAGAGGGGCTACTGAGAGCAGCCCCCCATCAAAACCAACTGCCCCAAAAGCCTCCAGGGCAGATTACTCCACTCCTGATAAAAGCATCATTTCATGAGGGCTGGCATCTGAAAGCCACTTACAAACAGTAGGGCAGAACCTTTTTGCTAACGTGTACACAAAGATTCAGGGCAGGACAAGCCTACAGCAGCAATCCAGCCTCAAAACATTCAGTGGGACAGATCTTCAGCCACTTAATAGAAAGCCCTCAAAATGAACAACCTTAGATTCTTCCAGAGTCTTCCTAAGATCTGCAGGACTATTTCATGGTTCGCCTCTGCACTTTTATGGCTTTTATGTGCAGTTAATAACAAAAGTTAAAGGGTTTGCAGGCCTAAGCCCACTACCTTTTAACTGCTGAAAAGATTTAAATTATTTTTTCACTTTTGTTCATTTAGGGATAGGTGTCATCTGCAGGATTTTGGTATGGAACAGTAAGGGGAAAATCAGAATCTCCAATTCCGGGGCATCTCAGAAGCACCTCTTTTGGGAATAGGTATGTGCCAAATGACAAAAGGCAGTTTTATTGTGTATCTAGTTCCATGGGAGTGCCCCAAATGATACCATAAACAAAATTTGCAGCAATTAAAAAAAAACAAAACCCCAAGCAAAAAACCCGATACAATAACATGGTCAGGTGTTAAGGGGGTGTTGGAGTGTAGAAGAGTTGTTAAGGTGTTGGAGACCTAATTGTCACCAGGAGCAACAGCTATCCACTCATACACAACTCAATTCTACTTCTAGAAAAAAAAAATCATCAATTCACTGTTTTAAAAAGAAGAAAATATAAAATACTTATGAAATGATAGCTTAGGAAAATGCATTTTTCATTCCTAACTATCTAGTTAGTGCATCAAATTACAAAACACCATCTGAGGCAGCTTTCACCATATCACATACGAGGACATTTCATGAGTGTTACTGCTCTCATCACAGTCTAGTAGAGAAAGAAAGAGGGAGTTTGTTTATAGATTCTTTCTTGTTTGTTTTACATTCTCTATGTAGAAAAAAAAAATCCAATAACCCGCAAAAAGATGTAGGTCAAATGTTCTCATCTCAAATCTTCCTTGATAAGTAGCGATTTAAGAAGTCTATATAAAAATGTGTTATTCCCTTTTAGCTCATAGGAAAAAATGTTTCAGAAATAGCACATAAAAAAATATTCAATGTCACTAAAACTGGAATAGAAAATGTTTTATAGATTAACAAACATTGTAATGAATTTGCACAACCTTAACTGACTGTATACATAGCATAATGAAATGGTCTACATCCTTTCAAAGAAAAATTAGGTATTCCAGCACATAGCTTTAGAAAAGCATTGTTCAGAAAAACCTGCATTTTTTCCCAGCTACCATGTAATTTGTGAGATGCATTTTTAAATGATCTGCAAATGCAGCAGGCTTCATCAGTCAGATGATACAGATAGATAATTCACCAAACTGTCACATGATCTTCCATCAGTCTAAAAGATGTGAATATATTGCCACAAGCTTTGGGAATAATGGGTGCACCTGTTTACAGTGTCACCTCTGTTTGCTAATTGTCTCCTTGAGCTACATTTTACTTCTAATGCATTTATTTTTGACAGGCAGTGTCTATTTAGAAATCACATTACTTCAAGTGCAATTGTTCTTTTGTCTATCAAGTAAATGAAGTGTTGTTATACAGATTTCAGGTTCTGATTAGTGAAGTATCAGCACACCACAAAGGTCAATCAGTTATTTACCTGAAGTAATAGAAGTATGACAGGCCTCCTAGATATCCTCTAGATCATGGTATAGCTCATGTTAGTATCAATATTTTGCATTTGAAACAGCTATACATACACCTTAGTTTCATGTATATACATTACATAAATGTATTAAATGTTCTAAAATAGAGTATTGCATATTCCCTGAAGAACATAAGGACAGAAGCATTCAAGTGGAAAATATCAATGTCAATGCAAACCCAACTCTTCTTCCCCAATATTTCAAGTTAAGTCAAAGATAATGGTGATAACCAAGGTGTCGGTCTCACAAATATTTTGCAATTGTTTATGCACATAAGCTGTCACACCAATAAAACTAATGCTTTAAAAACACTTTATTTCATTGTGCTTCCTGCTTTTTACATAACAGTGAAGCAAAATTTTTTTAAGGTTACTTGCATTAGCTTCAACTAATAAGATGCCATAAGAAATTAAGATGAGCCACTTGAGGTCTAAGAAATACCACAGGGGATTTTTATTCACACCCATATCCTCATGTCTGCGATGTTATCAACATTCAGTTAAATAACATGTCTCAATAAGTACAAAACCATGTCTTTATATATATATAGTAACATATTCAAGTAGAACTATAGTATCAAACAGGAAATTTTGAAAACCTAAATCAGCACATTGATCACAGCCACTTCACTGCATATATATTGATCCTATACACACACACACAAAAAAAGACATTTTAACTGTTTATTACCAAGGTGGAAAGCAGTATTACTGTAGGGAAAGCAGTGGCTTGTCAAAGCCTCATTATTTCTCTTGTCCCTCTGTCCAAGTTCCACGTCCCACACTCAGCTCTGCCATGCAAAGACACAAAGAAGCAGGAGAGCAAAATAATTTTCTAAAACAAAGGCAAGCTCCAAAGCTGACAGCTGCCCATTCTCACGAAGGTCTGGGCCCAGCAATCTCAGGGACTTACCAGGGATTCCCAGCCACCATTGCTGTTTCACCAGTTTGCCAAAAGAAGCGCAGACAAAAAGCCACGCATGCCTTAAGTCACATTCTAAATTGGCTCCCAGGAGCATTTCTACCTTGTTCACTAAAGCACAGGGTATGTTTTCACAGTGTTTAGCATATGCTATGTAACCTGAGCAGGACTTGTATTGTTCCAGTAGTTGTTTTTCTTAAGTATGTTCCCATCAGGACCATAATTACATGCAAAATCCTAGAGTTAGAGCCATTCATAAAGTCACTTTAAATTTTCTCTAATGCTTTCTAGCAAGATTAAGGCACATCTTTAAACAGAATATGGAAGAAATCACAAATCTTGAGCACAGATACAAACCAATGATAAAAGTTCAAATTACTCCAGGTAACTTTATATATTCCATGACTCAAAATGCTACAGGGAAATGTCCCCTGATGTATTTTGAAGAGCAGTGTATTTTTCAGGTATTTCTGCAAGTGCAAGCACAATTTAGATAGAGTTAATCGTTCATGAGTATCATATAGACCTGTATTTATGACTAAAGCTCCTGGAAACTTGAGTCTGAAGTTCTCAAACCACACATCTTCTGCAGCTTCTAAGGCTAAAAATCACAAGTACCATACACTTAGCAGCAGCAGGATTGAGCCTGATGCCTGTGAAAGAGGCAATGGACATGGAATTGCCATTTCCTTGCTAGCCCAACATCTCATTGGGAACACGTGTCTCCTACCACAGCCTGATGTTGCAGAAAAGAGATCATTTATGTGGAAAGTGTGCAAATTTAATGAATAATTTTACACCTACCCCAAGAGTTATTGTTTTCTTTTACACAACAGCAAGCAATCTTTAGGATATCATTTTGCATACAGAGAAGAGGATACTCTAGCAATAAAGCTGCTTGCCTGAGACTGAATCCTGCCAAGCACTTTTCTTGCACACAAACAGTCTTTTTGAAATCAATGAGATTTCTTGAATGAGCTCTTCACACAAGTAAAAGAATCAGGTCCTTAAACAGCAGAAAGTACAGACAACCACGTTAACATAAAGCATCAAACAGGAGGAGGTCTCGGCAGTGGACAGAAGCATAGTCACCTACCACACATGGTTAATGAGAAGTGACAGGTCAAATTCAGGTGAAATGTGAAGAGGGGCACTTTCCTGCCTGGAACAAAGCCTGTTACAGAGGTCTAAGCTCTGCTTTGGGTGTAGTATCAGGTAGTAGCAATGCAATTAACCATCATGCAATGAATTGCCAAAGCTTACCAGCACGATGATCACCAAAATAACACAACAAACACCCTAGAGACACAGAAAAAACATAACCATCTACCTTCCAGTACCTACAACTAGACCACAGGGGACTGTCCAGCCCTGGAGACCAGAGGAGAGATTCAGCAGAATGCCATGAAAAGGCATCCAGGATGTGAAATCATCCTGGGATTTTATGTACACATGCCAGGGAGCTTTCCAAAAACACACCAAGGCACTGTTTTGCTGATTACCCTGGGTTCCTCTGGCTTCTAACAAAGCTCACCTGCATGCCTCCCAGACAGCAGCAACACAGGCATGAGGCATCTCACCCTTCAGACCCTTTCCCCTCCTTTCTTCCCCCTGCAAACACCTCACAGCACTGCTGAAGACCCAGCCAGCCTTTGACCCTGTTTTACCTCAACTTCTGAACCTCTCCATAATTGACAATGGAAACATTTAATTCTGTTTCAGTCACTGCCTTTCTCTTCTATTTAATATATATTTTAATACTGGAAGGAAGAGGGGGTGAGGACACAGCTCTTTCCAAGCAGAACTAATCCTCCTTTGAGGACGGGCAAGCCCCACACAGCCCTCGAATCCAAACGGCAAGAGGCTCTGGCTAGCTGGGGAGGCTGCACATCTCAGCAGGTTGTAAAACAAGGATAAACAACAAATTATAACTTAGTGGCAACTTCCGTTCTCCCCCTGCAGCCCGGGATGTGCGAGACTGGCCACCGAGCGCGTGGGTAAGCGCGGGGAGCACATATGCACCAGCAGAGTTTGTAGTGAAGGAGGGGAGCACGTGGGTGGTAGCAATTTAAAAAGCAGCTGTGTGTATGTTTTTCCCAGTTAGACTGTGAAATCACAAATGGTGGAATCAGCACTGTAAGCTTAAAACCACGTTAACCCACTTGGCTGCATTTTATTGTTAACTTTGCGTCTACATTTTTCCCTTGGTTTTATAAAGAACGCAGAAGGATTCCTCATCCCAACCACCTCCTTTTATTAATAAGAGGATAAAACGTTGCTAAATATTTCTAATGTAGCAATAAAAGGGTGAATCATATCAAAGTAATATAGAGCAGGACATTTGTGGCCAGAGCCTTTGGAACATTCCTATTGTTACCATATACTTTCTCTAAGTAATCAGGAATGTATTGGTATTTTTAAATTATGTATCTCTAATAACACAAAAGTACTTAAGAACAGAAATAGACAGTAATGGAAAATGCAGTCAACTGTTGACAACATATAGAATTTCAGAAAATAATTTACAGAGAACAGCACAGCAGATGAGTCAAAATTTTCTCAAAAATATTTCTTGCCTCCGATAGTCCAATGTAATTCATTTTCTATCTCTGTTCATTAATCATTGTTAAAATTAGTGATCCATTTCTTCCACTCTGCCATCTGCACTCAGCTTCGTAACAAACATGACACCTTCCTGCATAATAAAACCTGACAACTACGAGGATGCATTTCCAAATAGCTTTCTGCATATTTGCACCTCTATAACTGATTCCGTTGTCAGACAAAAGTGGATTATTTAACCAGAGTTCTTTCTTTATCAATTCAGTACACAGACGTGTGCTTGTGAGAGAGTGCATGCATGTGTGTGTATAAAATGATCAAGTAAAAATCACTTAATTTGAATTAAAAACAAGATATACCAGTTATCTTTGAATTTTTGTGGTAGGTAAAATTGATCATATATATGTATGTTAGTTTTAATCTTCTACTATGAAGCTTAAGGATGTAACATTTGGATTGGCTTCATCTTGTAAAGTTTGCATACACTAGAATTATCCTGACACTCCAATTTCCTCCAAAAGAAAAAAAAAAAATCATATCCAGCTCAGTTTTGTTTCCCAGCCTTTGATCACTGACAATTTCAAATAAATATTTTTAAGATAAGATGAAATATCCAAGCAATGAGAAGATATAAAAAAGTGCACAGATAAATAATTAAAATTCAGGATGTCATTTCCATCCTGTTCAGGCTAGCCTCTAATCTCCTGGTGACAGACAGGGGACCAGAGAACAGGGTTTGGTTCTTGGTCTCTTTCCATTCCATCAACAGACTTGGAAAGCCATGGCAGCAGGGCATCTGAGTGGTCCCTCAGTAGACGCTAATTACACTTAGATCCCACTGATTAACAGAAGCTGCAGTCCTCGGCACACTGAAAATCAGGCTAATGGTGGCAGCATTAGGCCCTCCACATGCAAGTCAACATGAACCTGCCCACCAGCTGTGAGGAATCTGGTGCCCTGGTCACAGCTCAGTTTTGTGAGCAGAGCTGGGCAGCCATGAGAGCCTCCTGCTCCTGCTCCAAATCTGGAAGGCACACTGAGGAACACAAAACTGCACACCAGAGTCCTCTGGAGGCTAAAGCAGTTACCAAAACCTTTAAAATGCTTTCAGTCAGACCTGAAAAGTATACTAACCTTTAACTGGAATTGGAAAAGAATCATCTTTCCCAACAGATAATGTGATTGTTCCATAGCAGCCTCAAAACAGTTGGACCCAGAACAAGGACTGCAGGTACCCCCATAACTGCAGACAGAGTGACAAGTGCAACATTCAAGATGGGAACTGTTCCTTTTTCATCAGTTTCCTCAATGCTAAGGTTTGAGTCATGGCCACACAGTCACCTGCAGCCACACACTTGTTTACCTGCAGGCCAGGTGAGCCCACAGCCACCGAGCATCCCACAGGCACAGCACAGCTGCTGCACACACAGCTGGAGAATGCACCTCCACCTGGAGAACGCACCATCCAGGGCTTGGGAAGAGCACCAAGGGTTGACAGCAGCCCCTGGCAGGTTGTGCTGTGTTAAAGAGACCACGCTCATTGCCCAGGTTTGCCAGCTGACCTACTCACTAAACTTGGACCAGCTGTCCCTCTTCCCAATGCCCCCAGTTCCCATTATTAATGGAGACACTAACATTGTCTCCATTGCAACCCATTGACAAGAAAAGCTACATGGCTTTCAACAGCACTACCCACTAGAACTCCTGTAGGCAAACTGTCTCAGTATAATTTAGTTAACACATCTTCCCTCCATGCCCCAGATTTCAACTCTGCACTATCACCAGTGTTATTCCTCTCTCTGAAAAATTTGTGATAGAAGCTGTCAGTGGAGAAAAGATCTTCCACTGCTAACATAATGAAAAACATATATGGCATAGAGTTTTTACATCATACATTTATATGCAATAAGAGCATATATTCCAATGCTCCTTTTTGCAAAATATAAGGCAGAACTCAAGTACGAGCCCAAAGGCTCAAATCCAAATTGAAGCAACATCTTCAACATATATTATGAGAAGCAGCAGAACATTTGAAGAACAAAGGACCCAGTTCTGCCTTCAGATGTGTGCCTCCCCTTACACATGCACAACAGGCCCGAAGGAGACCAAAGTTTCTGCAAAAATTATTTCAGAAAGCTAAATAATTATTATCTTGAAGGAAGCTTCAAAAAAATAAAAAAAAATTGATCTATTTTTTCATACAACACTATGTAATACAACAGAAAATGTATGATAATTTTTGGAAGAAAATCTGCATCTGACATGAAAGTATCTGTTCAAAATTTAAACCAGATGTGATATAAAACAGCTGAAATCTAAATTTTGGGAAAAATCAAGATGCAGAAAAGATGTAGGAACTGACTTCTGCTAGATACTGCAAGGGCAAGAGAGCCCTCTTTTTAAAGCATTTGGACTGGAACATCTTTAGGTACACAGAAACACTTTAGTAATACCAGTTGGTATTATCTTTCTAAAATCAATTTATTTTGTCATCTAGGGTATGTTGGGGGGTTTTTGTTTACTTATTTTTTTAGTTATTTCTCCATCTGGAAATTAGCTGACTAGCCTACTTATGAATTTTCTGTATGTTCTTGTATAGCACTCAGTAAGCACTGAAGAACAACTACTAACTATTCCTTTTATTCTTCCCTTAAAAGAAAAAAAAAATCAAACAGGCATTGTCTCTATAGCTGTCTCTTTTGCCTTTTAGTTTCCTTTTTTCTTCACATGTCTGCATACTGACACATTCAATTTCAGGTTATCAGCACATCTGAATTACAGAATACTGATGGGGATAGAGGGCAGGCCTCTCTGGACTGATTAGCATCATTTAAGAAAGCATTCACTTGCTTGCTTCATTGGCTGCAGGGATTCCATGATGGGTGGCCTTTTAGCATTAGAAGTCAATATGGAGCAGTCTCATTTGAATTAAATATGGACAAAAGAAAAGATTTGATTGTGGTTATTCATAGCTAACCTTTTAATTTCACAAAGCTCTGAAATTTGGGAGTTTGTAAGCCCTAAAACTTAAATATACTTAGTTTTTCATTTCTTTTCAACTCCCTTCTCTTCTCCTCCTCCAGTTTTTATGTACTTTTTAATTTGTGCAAAACTTAAACCAGAAGCTTATTTCAAAAGAAATGTCGGGATGAATATTCAAGAAAACCTTTTAATCTAGTTAAACCTACACTGACTATAAAAGGAGGAATGCTTGATTCTAATCCATAAATGTATGTAAATCCACACTGAAAAACATATTTGTCTCTATCAGACTCATGCTTGTTTCTGAATGGACCATAAATGCAGCCAAGTATTTCATTAACACAAATAATTATGTATGACCAGTCATTATGACCTTCGTTAACAAGAGCCTAAGTCCACGGAAAGGTTGCAGTGATTTAAAGTACAGCAACAAAATCTGATCACAGGGAAACAAATTTCTAGTCTTTCATTAAAATAAAATTACTCTATGAAACAATACATAAAATAGAACAACTTCCATCTAACCAGTAAAATCACAGAAATGTGTAACAGCAAGCTACAGAAATAGTTGGGAGAAAATAAGTAGGACTTGAGTTTTCCAAAAGATCAAAAGAAGTTAAGTGCAAAATTTGACTTCCAAGTAGATGAAAGCACAAAAAGTGTAGCCAACCTCTCTGAACATCTGATCCCCCTGCACTTGAAGACAGTGGGAGTTTTGCCATTAACTTCAATGGAAGCAAAATCAGACATTGAGAAATGAAGTGGAAATGGCTTTTGCTGAGCTGGGCTGACTGCCATGATATGGGATAAGCTCAGCCTATGAGGAACAGAGGATAAATATCACACTGCTGGTAGCACAACTCGTCCCTTTTGCTGCCTATCCCAACAGACCAGGCTTAAATTTGAAATATATAGTTAACTCCAGTCCAGACAAATTCATAGATATCCTGATGAAGGGGAAAAGTACTAAAAGTCCCTCAGTGGGTGTCTCATGGAAAAAGATTCCAGCAAATCATTCCTGTGTTGCATACACGACTGAAGCTGGAATGAAGACCTGTTTAAAGCATTTTCATGGATCATGCTAAAGATTAAACCAACCCCTTAAAAGGAAGCACCAAAACACTACCTGCATTTAGACCTTCTAGTTGTTTCGTGGAAGTTAAGCTTGGAACCATCCAAAGCTCTCACAGAACTTCTCCTGGGTTCCTCAATATTTTAGTTGGTTTCTGCTGTTGTAATATAGAGCACCTAGAGGAAAGAGAACGGAGGTAGGGAATATGCTTCCTGAGGAAACACATGCATTCAGCTTCTTCAAATCGTATGATCTCACTGTAGCTGAATAGTTTTAAAACTCAGCTTTCCCAAGTTTCCCTTCTGTACCCAGTTTAACAAAAGAATTTTGATTTTAGGTTTTTTTCAAACCAGCCATCCCAGACCTCTGCACTCTCTCATGCAGCGTTATATCAACAGTATCCTTAGCATGCATTTTGTCCATTTTCAAATGGAATAAGTCTAAATAAAGAAACAAAAGCGCTTGGGAGCACTTTCACTGCAGCATAAGCATTCTGCAAAGGCCCTTCACAAATGTTTCCAATATGCTTTATACTGCAACCCAATGTGCAACTTCTAAACTACACCACCACAAGTAAGAAATTAGAAATGTTGAGGGCTATTGAACACTGAATTTTCACAGTGCATCTGCACAAAGTTATTTAGCACAGATGTTTCTGTAATTGTGATCCACTGGAAAAACTTAAAGTGTTCAATGGCCCTCACACTTCCACCTGCAGAGCAGTACTGGTCTAGTACAACTATGCTGAGCTGTAATGTATAAAAAGCAGCAGCAGAGGCTGGATCTGACTTTGTAAGGTTTTTCACAAATAGTGTTATTCTGCTTTGTTTGTGAAGGGGTGCCACGATTTTGGGTTTTTTCTTTTCGTTTACAAAAAGACCCACATATTAAAAAGGGGTGAAATAGATTTTACATGCCTGGCTTTGAACCTGGGAATCTCCCACAGTGCAACTAATTGCATTGCCAACAAGACACAGGAGTACACCCACAAGCAGCATAAAATGTAACTGTGAGGGGTGTGATGGTAAGTCTTTATAAATAATACATTCATCCCAAGGTGCACTTGTGTCTATGTTGTTAATGTAGGTATTTTTTCATTAGTAGCTGTAAAGATATCTAGGCAGGTGAACATCAATATGCCTCCAAAGACAATAAAAATTGGGAAGCAAGAGAACAGGACTTGTTTGTTAAGCAGAATGGTTAGAGAGACTCCGTTTGTACAAGAGCAAAAAGGAATTGAAGCTCATTACAGCGACCCTATCTCTCCTATGAATTCACATGGCCTCAGAAATTCCCAGGAGAGCATCACCCTATCCTAGCTGTCCACCAAAGAGTGTGTCTGAGACTGCAGAACAGGCAATATCTTCCTGCCCACTGGAACGACTGAGAAGAGCAGGCAGCACGAACCTGGTTAAATAGTACTGAGTAAGGACCAGTAACTGCAGCTAACCTCTCTTGCATATCCCAAAAAAAGGATTATACAGATTCTTTTGGCTGAGAAAACAAGAGGGAATTGATTAGAGAAAAGATATAGGCCCCATAAGGATAAGACAATTTTGATATTAAAAAAAAAAAAAATCTAAGAAGGCTATCAACACACATTGGGTTGTAGAAGTCCATAAAAATTTAGTGATAAGTTGCTGGTTTTCAAAGCACAAATCCATAATGTGGACTCATATTTTGAGCCATAAAAAGTGAGGATAATGGCTAAGTTAGCATTTGAAAATTGGCTGTAGCAACCACTAAATACATTTTTCAGAGCATATGAACAATAATATGACAATTGCTCCCAAATAGATAACCACTTTGTGCTGCTGTCCCACCAGATCTAACAAATGTGTCCATGCCAGTGCCTCAGCAGGAGAGCAGCCAAGATCACTTAATTGCTCCAAGAATCTATATTTTTACCATTCTTGTTGTTAAGTTGCTCCTTATCTCATTTGCTACAACACACCTACCATCTCCAGTTTTCTGTGCAGTCCCACACTATGATGTTTTACCCCTCTCTCCATCCCTGCTTCCTTACTGGGTCATCTCTTTTTTGCCCATGTGCCTTCTTCCAAGTTTATGTCACTGTCACCCATGTCTACCTCCCACAACTGTCACCACCTGAGCTTTGCACACCTGTCTGCACCCGAGACCACCTCGGCCAATTATGCTGCTGTCAATTGAAGCTTGAATGGATGAAATGGAACTATGTATCTTTCCTTTCAATCTGATGCCATTCCCTACTTTGTCACAGCTCATGTGCAATGCCATTTCTTTACCTCCTTCAGCATCACTCCTCATTGTCTGTCTCAAAGGTTTCAAGTAACTCCCAAACCTGCTGCTTTTCCCCATGCCCTAGTTTAAGAAACAATCTCTTCTTTCTAAACAGAAGACTCTTTAACTTCTCCATCCTGACTGCTACTGCAACTACTTCTACTTACTCATTCCCCAAATACTCAGCTCCACCCCAGCACAGACAGCTGTTCCCTGAGTAGGCCCAAGTGTTCTGCAATAGAAACAATAAATAATTAAATGATAATGAGGAGACAGCATGCTGATAGAGGAGGTGGCACTACATCCTACAAGACAGCACCGAATCAGTGTGCCAAGATAATAGAGAGAAACCAGGCATCTATAAACTGAATTTTCGTTTAATTCTGAAAAGCAGAATTCTGGTTGGCCATAGCAAACATCTGATAGTAGTACACAGAGCTTTGACTGTATTAAATTTACCACCCTGGGATACATTTTAAGGGATGTGCATAATGGGCTTTTGAAAATGGAACACAGGGCCAGAAGCCCAAAGCCATGCAAGCCCTTGACCCTTATTCAGGCACCTAAATCCCAGTAAAATGTAGCTCAAGCACCTCCAAACCCAAAAGGCCACACACTTCAGAAGATATAAGCCATAGGCTTGTAGTTCCCTGAGACACTTTTGAAGTCATAACCCCTGGTCAAATGCTATCTTAAACGCTACCATCCCACCACCTCAGCTCTCACAGCAATTTTATCTGGTTGATGTATTTATTCCTGTCCTGTTCTGCTATGGGCTGTAAAAATAGCTTTATTATTCCACCTTGGAGGTGGGTGGCTGCTGCTCAGTAGGAAACCTTCTTAAGCAACTGTTTCACAGTCATTTTGTTAAACTTGGTAAGTGCAGAAACTTTAGGGCACTTGAGTGAAAGTTCACAGATAAGCACACGCTCCTCTTCTAACCAAAGACCTAATCAAGAAACATGAAAATAACGTGTATCGCACAAAACATTCACTCAGTCCTTTTTCACACTAAATCTCATGGTGTTTAAAACCTTGGCACATTTTCGGGTTTCCAGCTATTCTCACTGCACAACAACACGAACAGAAAGTAGCTGCCTTGAAATAACTATTTCTAAAAGCTTTTGGTCTCCAATTCCTTCTGTGTTAAAACACCAGCCCCTTTTCATGCAGGAGGAGGTATTTTAATGTTCAGGAGGCAAAATTTAGTCTCAAAAATAAATAAATGAAGAAATGTTAACAGTAGAAAGGTAATAGGGAAAACAAGAGGGGAATTAAAGCTGAAATGTCATCCTTAACTCACCCCCACCGTGCCCAACTCTTGCAGGGGTCCTCTAACAATTGGTAATCCTTCATAGTGTACCATATGTGCTGCAATAACAAGGCCCAATGAGGTACATTAAGGATGTCATTTCAACCTTACCTCCTTGCTTCTGTGAGATGAAGGGAGACCCTGAACTCCATTTTAACATAGTCTAGTGATTAAATAAAAGAAAAGTTGTACTTTGCTAGGACAATGCTGCTCAGTTTTGTAGTGTAAATAAAAACGGCTTAAGTTGGTCAGCTGCTAACCACATGGTAATAATAAGTACAACAGAGCGAAGTTCACAATTATTTCAGATTTACTCTCTTCCTGATCTTTCATTTTTATCAGCAAAACATCCTCTTGGCAATGGGAAGCTAAGCTGAAACTTAAATGAAAAAAATGCAAGAAGTAAATGACAAAAGACACAATTTTATGAAAGGAAAATATTCAGACCTCAGCCTTGACCTTGACCTTTTACTGTCTTTTAACATTAAACATTTGCCCCACCTTCGAAAAGATAAATGTGGCTTTTGATGACAGCCTATGTTATCTGAGGATTAAAATAGCCCTCTTGCAGTGCTCAACATTAAAGTCTTCCGCATTTGCAAAATTGCAAACAGATGCAACTCAAGTACCTGCAAATAATCTGCCAAGACCAATTTCAAAAGGGAGATTTCAAAATATGTGGAAGTCATTAGGACATGTATTATTTTTGCAATGAATAGGCGCCAGGAGTGTCTCAAGAAGCAGATGGGTGCTACTTTGTTTATAAAAGATCAACAGAATATTTGCCTGTAAATGAAGACGTATAAGCTATATGAAACAATTATGTTAAAATGGTGAATGTTTCAAAGCTAATTGTAATGGTCTTTTAAGATCTGAATTCCTCATTTCTTACAGCATGCTAAAATATCATTTTAGTTTTGGTCTTGATTGATATAATTACAAAAATGGCAGAAAATTAAAGCAAATGCTGTCAGTTTTGCTGTTGTAAATGTTGTCACTTTATCACTTGTTTACAGTTGCACCCATACTGATAAGTGAATATTTTTCAACATGCATAAAAAATACGACCTTAATCTCATGGGAAAATACAGAAAGGACAGTAAAAAATGTTAAGCTTAAAAACAAAACAAAAAATATTTCCCAAACTGCAACATGTTACCTAATGACCAGTAGTTTTAAGATTCACCATTATAAATTTCCAGCTTAATAAAAGAGAGGATCACAAAGGAAACTATGGCTATATATAACATATATAAATTCATAAAGAACTCGATAAACATTAATACATTATCCCTGCAACAGAACAATAAGCTGTAGCACAATATGGTTGGTTAAAATCTCAATATTGTATTTCTAAAAGTAATATATTTTAAATCAGGCTTCCAAATGATAATGAAAAATTTGTCTGTCCAGATACTAAATCTATTTGGCATTATTTACCACGAGGAGGATGTATAAACTGAAAAAAAACCCCACATATTTTACATGCCCATCAAAAAAATTAATTGCATGGGCAAAGAGAATTTTGCACTGTTGATTAAGATAGCTGTACTCACAAAATTCCACTGAATAAATATTTTCACATTTATCTCAGTACTGGTAAAGAGAATTACTACAATCATAGTTTAATATCAGTATTAAAAATAATGGGGGGACATTTGGAGGTTTTCTGTCTGTTTGTTGTTTTTTGGGGGGTTTGTTTTTTATACAATTACACTTAAATAAACAGAAATTTATATGAGATGTCTACGTCAAAACAGTCACTCAAAATCTGCTGACATTGTAACACACCAACAACGGCGTGGCTACTTTCATTTATTGCCATTACACAAAACTATGATACAGCAGGCTTAAAACAGAGTGGAAGCCCTCAGAGTGCAGGTTAGGAGACCCAGTGAAAGTCAGAGAGCAAATGCAAATACTTAAATACTTTTCACACTCAGGTTTCACTAGGTCCTACAAACTGCAAACTTCACTTTTTTTTTTTCTTTTTTTTTTTTTCCTCAATGTGATGAAGTTTCTGCTAGGACCTAAAAACTATGTTCTTCACTGATAATCTTCCAACTGGGGCTTCTCCTGCTAGTGTATACCTGTAAGATAGAGAGAAGGAGAAAGCAAGAAGCAAAAGGAAATTAAAGCTGCTAAAGAGAACTTATGAAAGACAAGCAAGAAGAGTGAGGCAAAGAGAAGAAAACAAAACAAATATCAGACCAAACAAGACATTAAACCCCCTACTTAGAATTAAAAAAAAAAAAAGCTTCTAACATGTGAATAAAGCATCACAGTAAGGGATTAATGGAATATTTCCTTGTCCATACATAGTTTAAATAAACATACTAAAGGTAAAGCATATATAAAAACCAAATCTGCTGTTAGTGGAAATGTTTTTCAAAACTTGCATTGGCTGCTATATAAATACAGTGAGGAAATATCTGGCGCCTTGTAGGAGATACAATTAAAAACAGAAGTGGGCTTCCATCCCCTGGAGTTCAGTGTCCAGTCTCTGCACTATCAACAGGATCAGAGTTAGGTTTCAGCTAACTCATGGCTAATGGGAGCAATAGGCAAGTAAGCCCGAAAGATCCAACACAAAAATTAACAATGGCCTGGCAGTTTTGGAGCTGAAAGGCTTTGGGAGCTGCAGCTCACACAGTGCACGGGGGCTGTTCCCACGTGGTCAGGGTGAGCCACTCGAGCACAGGTCAGGAGAGCTGAGCCTCACCAGCCATGCACAGGTCATACCACACAGCCCATCTTCGAGCAAAAACCTCTTTATGGAAGGTGTTCACCCTGAAAAGTACAGCTCTGCCACCAAGTGCTGCACTTCACAGCCTTATCCTCAGCAGTGCTTCATCATCTCCTCCCTGTGGGACACCTGTGGGCAGATCTACTGAAGAGAACAGTGGCCAGGGAGAGCCTAATTCTACAAATTTACCCATCACCAGCATCAGGAAGCTGGTGGTAGCAGCTGGTGCAGGAGAAGACAGGAACACCAGCCAGCTCCATGTGGGTAAATGCAACAAAAACTGCTCCTGACTACTGTCCTGGTCCCACATGGTGAAAGGCAAGGACCATCTTATCTTGGATCATACTTTTTCCAATTTATTACATTTCTCCCTTTTTAAGTCTTATTTCTATTTTCACTGTAACCAACCCAGGTCAGATAATCAGAGATACTGCCTTCTGTTCCTCACCCAAACCCATTTGGGATCAGTTTACCAGAATTTGGCAGCTGGGCAATCCCTTTATCTCCTTAACCTGAAGGGGACATCCCCCTTCCACTGCCCAGCCCTCTCATCATCCTGGAGGACCCAACAGATACGAGACAGGCTGCAAAATAGCAAGCCACAACAGTAAATTTTATTTGAAAGCAGTTGCCAGATTTCAGATATGGCAGGATTCCTGTTTGTTTGGAACAGGAGGAGGTATTTATACTGCAGATACAGTCTGAGCAAGAGGTTGTCTTGCTGACTGCTCAGAACATGTTTGTGGGAGTTTGATTTCAGCTTACGAAGGGGTCTGCACCATCTGGAGACTCCTACAGCCTCTGGTCCACTTCAGGAGCCTTAAAGGGATCCCATAAAGAGGTAGATTTGAAACTGAATTTGAGGGGGGCTGCTTGACTCATGCCAGAGTATACATTTATGTAAAAAAAAAAGAAAAAACAAAACCACTTGCATGTACTGGTACCATAAATCTGCCCTGAAAATCTATGTATTCCAATAAATTCTGTTACAACACATACTGACCCTGTTCTGAGCAAACCACACAATTTTAAAATTATGCCAGCCTCTGCAAAACTATGTGGGATCCCTTACACCATGAATTAATATCCACAAGAGACTTAGCTGAGCTCATCAAACTCATTTCACATAAGACAACAAATTAAATCACCCCAGGGACAGAGTACATGAAAAGCCAGAGTGCCATCAAGCATGCTAGGTCCCTATAAGGTAGATTTCTTTAAGCAAAATATTAACTATAATTTCAGAATACACTGCTGCTATTGTTTATACGTACCACGTAATGAAATGCTACTCCTGTTTTCACCAGATGGTAGCACATATAATTTTCAGGCCTTCAGTTCATATCATAATACAAACAATTGGTATGGCAAATATTACCGGTCTATAAACACTTCCACTGTTCCACAGTGCTTACACAAAAAAAAAAAGATTTTTTCCATTTCACCGTTGTAATAGAAATAATGATAATTTCTGATATTCCAAAATATCTGCATATTTGGTCACTTTTGCCACCCAAAACAAATGAAATTATCAAACCTCAGACTGTTTGGCTGCTTCAGCATTTTAAATGAAAATCAAATAGTAACAAAACTATGCAAATATCAAAATGCTTAAATGGTACAATACGAGATGTATCCTTAATACATTTTAACAATAACACATGCTGTGTTCCTACACTGGAATAACATCATCCATATGAATCCCAGGAATTTAGTATATCTGACAGTTTCTCTCAACCACCCATAACATTCTTTCCTGTCTCATTGTAGCTGGCGAAAGAGAATTCTATAATTGAGTGGTACAGAACATGTGCCCTCCCTGCTAGAAGATGACAGATGGATTATAAAAACTTCAAAGCAGAGCATTTGGAGCACCAGGGGAGAGATAGTGGGTATTTGAACTCTCAGTCTTTACCCAGGAGACAATGGCACTCTGACATGGTGCATATATCAAGGAATGGTGTAACTAGATAGACATAATCTTTCTTTTCAGTAAGTATTTAACATTCTGTTACGAACAAGTTTCAGCCTAGCTAAAGTGCAACTCATCTTAATACTAATCATCGTAGCCTGAAAGGCTACATGCCCCCTTTTTTCAATTTTGGCTCAACTGCTCCTTCATAAAACTGTTTTTTAAAGGACAGAAGCAGCGTTACATAGGTGCTCGGGTAGCAGAAAGGCTATTTTTAATCTTAAAATTAATGTTTTGCTGGGATTTAGTATTTGCATATGTGTAGGTGAATCTCTTTTGCTTGCTGGAATGCTTATTTGCATTGTCTGCATTTAAAGCCTGCTCTCCATCAGAGTTTACATACCACATGTTGCTGATCATTCACTAGTTACTAAAGTTCCCTTAAATTTTTAACATCGCTAAAAAAACCCTTATAATTCCAGGGGCATAAATCCTTTCAAGGAATTGATCCTTTCGCTCCTGCTGCTATACCACAATGATGGCTGAATGTCTGATGCCATCTTTATTAAGATAAATCATAAACTGAAAAAAATCTCATCTGTCTGCATCTCTTAAATGTCTGCTAGAAACACAAAAAGAGAGAGAATCCCATTTACACCAGAGGTCTGTTAAAAATTTCTTAAAGTTAACAATAATTGCACCAGAATACAGATTTTCTAAATCATTACCTTCCCATACAAACACAGGGGTTTAGTATATCTTGAAATTGTTCATCAATTTCTTTTTACCACTCCTGTTACAGCCATTGCTCTTGGTTTATTAAGAAATTACTTGCTGAAATTGTTTTTAAAAATACCTATGACTTACTGTAAGGTCAGAAATAAGAAGGAGTTTAAAGGTCTCATTTGTCTATATCACAAAAATCGCACACACATGATTTGACACAGTTTGCAGCCGCTGCTCAGGCAAGGCCCAGGACTAGAATAGCAAGGGTATTATTGCAGGTCAGAATTGAGGGGTACTGGCAGAGCTGCGTGTGGGAAAGCTTGCATAACAGCCACCCTGTGCCAAGCTTTAGCCTTTGTTATTAGGCCCTCTAATGAACGCCATATTCACACAAAATAAATAAAAAAATATGCTGCATATTTTAAGTAGAGTGAATTCAAAACTAAACAATTGGAAGCTTCAATGCTACAAGAAAGCCACACAGTAACTATTCCCATTCTCCTACAAATGCATTTAATAAAGTAACATGCGAGCAATTTTAAATATTTGATCCTTTTATTATACAGCCGAAACCGAAAAAAATAAAAAAGCAAGCAAGCACTCTGGAAGATGATGAGGCTGTAGTTTTTAAGTAGCAAGAAAAACAATAGCACCAAGATAACAGAGAGAAAAACAGAAGCGAGTAACTTTGCAGCTGTGTTAATAAAAAATGTCCCAGCTCCAGCAGGAAGAGCTCTTGCTCACGCACTGCCCAGTGCCTCACCATGGACGGCTCTCTAGCAAGAGCACTGTGGCAAACTGCAAAGTTGCCTACTAATGTATATTTTTTCCTGCACAAAACATTAATCCCAGTCTTTAAAAGAGGGTAGGAGGTGGAGGACTGCGATGCTTTGAAGGAGACCTGTTTTGAGAAACCCTTTTTAAAGTGCATTTTCATCTTTTCTTTTTTCAGTGATCTTCTGCCATACTGGAATGTAAACACCACAGGAATAGACAGAATCTCGAATTAAGGATTTGGATGCCTTTCTTTGGAAGTAATCTTCAAAGAATGAACATCCCAAACATCACAGGGGCTCAACAAGCTGGGAAGCTAGCTACTGCATGTAAAACTGCACAGGTCATACCTACTACTTACTACCAGCTTGGGTCCTGAACTGCTGCAAATACAGACAAAACTGTTTTGAACCACAGTATATTTGACAGGCAGGAGTATCAGGGACAGTAATGTTGCTTTAATGGAAGAAAGCCATTCTTTCACAATGGCACTAGTGTACTTATACACACTGTGTTGTTGAATTAAAAGTTAGCTCAGCAGGACCCTAGCTTTATTTTTGTTAGTAGGCATCCACCATCAGTAGTCGACACTAGTGGAGAGCAAAGGCATGTCTTATTTACAGATGCTATTGTGCAGGCTTTAATAATAGTAAATACACAGAAGACAGACTATTGTGGATGGAAAAAATCTTTGGTTTAATGAACTGTCAACTCGTCCATCATGATGTTACCCAATCTAAAACCGCCAAATCTGGACAAGCTCTTTGATGATATAAAGCAGGCAAGAGGTTTTGTTCACACGCAACAAAATGGAAGAGATTGCTGCCATTAAAAATATACTAGCCCATGCTAGCACTAACTGCCACACATTTGTTAGATAATAGCTTGATTTTTTTCCTGTGAGAATAGCCTTCTGCAAGAAAGAGACATTTAATCAGAGTGATACATGACATCCAAAAACTGAAACCAAAAATTATGGCATGAGCTAAAAGCAAGTTGTCTTCCTGAAGGCAGAATACTGAAACATCTTTAAGATTAATTCTGAGAGAGAATTCTGAAAGTCAAATGCTGAAAGATATTGAAAATACATTAATTATGCACAACTCAGGATCTAGGAGAGGTTAAACCCCAACTTGGCAGAAAATTGAATCCTTTTATTTGATACAAACTTTGTACATAGTGATGGTATGTCCTGCATCCCTAATCTCCCTGGGTCTACCAACGGAGCAAAAGGGCTGCAAGACAAAGAAACCGGAGATTTAGCCATTCTAGTGTCATCCTGCAAAGAAATTAAATGGAACAGGCACTGTGGAAAACGGCTTCTTGCAACCATTCAGGGCAGAGGTCAAGCCTCAGACCTACCTGGGGCAATTGTCCATCTTGTTCTATCAAACATTTATAACGACTTCCTCAACTAAAGTGGGATTCAAGGAAAGGAGACTTTTCACAGTTGCATCTGATGACTCTCTCAGGAACAACTGTCATTCAGGTGCATTAATTTTCTGTCACCTTAAGCACTAACCAACCTTTGAAGACATGCTCCCCTACTTTCCACAGTGCATATTTTCCAGTATTATTACAGCTGAATATTAATCCCTTATATTAATTTTGTGTGTGGTGTGTGTGCATGTTAGTCCCTCTGTATGCATTTTAACACTGGGGACCCTTGCTTTCTGCTCTGGATAGTCTCAATATTAATACTTTAACCATTCATATTAGAATGCTCAAAATTTTGGAGGCTAATTTTAAATCATCGGCATTTTGATTCCCGGAAGGGCCAAGCACTTATTTTTCATTACGAAGTGCAACAATAGCTGTGCTCAGGAAATCAAGTCCTATGTCTCTAAGGATTATTTTTCCAAGAATTAGACACACCAAATAAATGATGTCTTTGGCAAATGCAATGCAAAATCTATGCATTAGACACACATTCAATTTCATTCTACACTTAGATACTTAAATGAAGACGAATCTTTTACATTTGCTAAATAGTTGATTGGTCTGTTTGATAACATGATGCTCTCCAAAAGGTCACCAATTTATCTAACCATAGAAACAACCACTAGAGCTGATAAAGAAGCAGATTCCCTGAGCACTAAATTTTCAGGAAGATTTCTGTCTCCAAGGACCCAGATAATTCCAGAACATAGACATGAATTCTGTTCTGGTTCAAGGTATGGGAAATTCCTTAAGGTAACAATTTTTCCTTTTTTAGAATACTAAAGGTCACAGTCTCACACTTAATTATGACATGAATGTTCAACAGAGTGGGTGACTTTGATTTCTCAAATGGAGGCTGAACTGAACAACCTCTGGGGTAGCCAAACATCACAACAACCTCACAACAGCATGCTCTCTTCTTCCTTAATCCTCAAGAGCAACTCTTGCCATCTTCCCAGCCTTTCTCACTGTTTCACTCCTGTAAATGAACTCTAAAATTTCTGACTTTCTTGAGCTTTTAACCTTGATCCCTCTGTGGAGATGAAGTCAGCTCTCTGGAGTGCTACCAAAGGCCCAGAAGGCAGCAGGAGATGCAATGGTAAGAGTGATAAGCTATCTTTTACTCAGCCAGTCAATCAGTTCTTTCAGCCATCTAGTGATACAAGCACAGTTCTGGAACCAAGGTCTTTGTTTTCCACTGGGTCAGACCAGCCAATTTAAAAATTTGGTAGCCACAACTTTTCTTTTAGACAACAATAAAGACATTACCAGAAAAATCAAATGCCAGCACCTTTCTAAGCATAAAACATCCATCACCCCATGGTCTGTCCTACTGGCAGAAGTGACAGAGGACTGCTGATAGTTTTGTGGGTGCTAACAGAGCCCCACAACTTCAGTTCAATTAAGGTAAGGAGACACTCCTCCACCAACAGTCTTACACTTTTAACTACAAGCCCAGACGTCCTAGTCTGGGGAAGAGGAGGTCATCTTGAAATAGCATGTGTGGATAAACAATAAAAAAGGGAGAGATAAAAACACCTCTGACTCCACAGCAATTTTTTTGTCACCTATTTTTTTAACTTGTTTTCCCAATAATTTTTCATATTTAAAATTTCAACAAACATTAACCAGAACTGGATTACACATTATAGGAATGCAGTGAATAGAACTGGACTACGTGGTTCATTTTCAGGAGGGACTATGAATGATTCCTGTCTTACAAACACTAGAGAAGTTACAGATCATCATAAACATTTCATTTTGATTTACCTTAAACAAATCTGTACTTTTATTTATTTGAGCTACTTCTACAACACGAATAAACCAGAAAATTATTTTCAAAGGCACAAACAAGGTCTCCCCTTAAGGTAACCTAATGTACACAACTATAGTAACTAAAACCAGAGCACTTAGACTTTTTTATTGAAGGTACAGACACTAAAGGCTTCAGTGCTGGAGGGTGCTGGTTCTCTTATCCATGTCAACCAAGGTAACAATTCACAAATAGAAGGTGATGTAACTAGAGCATGTTGTGCTCCACTGGTCCTGGCAGGTAATATTGACTCTACCTCTCATCATCTCCTAGCATGGGAAATATTGCAAGTGAGTTCTTTTGCCAATGGACAGAGGCTATAAAGAGCAACATGAACCACAACTAAATAGAGAAGTATCAAAATTCACTCTTCTAGCAAATATCCAACTGCCTGATATGCTCTCCTACAAGATTTTCCAGCAGCTGTCTCCATCCAAGAGTTTTCAGTCCCATGCAGACAACACTGAAAATTTTTACCTGGAACAACTGCTTCAATGTGCACCTGCTTGTGAATCAAACAGCTGCTAAGAGAAAATCAGAGTTCTAAAAGACCAACAGGCAAAGACCACTAAACTTTATTATGGCATTTGATGATACTGTGAATTTACACTCCTGCTTTCACTTCTATTTTCAAAAAATAGGCAAGAAAAAAGATAGTACAGCAATTCAAAACTGACCTCTTGGCTGAATCATTTCACCAGGGACTCTTCCATCAAACCATCCACATGGGAAACCTCAAGTGTATCTCTCTAGAAATACAACCAACTGGAAAGTTGCTTTCCATGGCTAATCCATACAGGTGAAGAGTTAGGCTTTCCCTCTTGATGCCAGATTTTCCAAAGCCATGATTTTTAACCAGAGACCAGGAGTGTTTTCAAGAGCAAAACTGTTAAATGAAGATATGAAAATCCTCTGGGGAACAGTATCAAAGATGAAACTACTTCATGGCTTCTGTGACATGCATGGTTGAAACTCAAACAACTTCCCAAAGGGTCAAGAAAACTGCTTTGGTATAGGAGCAATCACTGACTGAGCCATTCAGTTCAAAAGCTGTGGCTGGAGGGTAAACTTGGGGTGAGGAATTTGTGCTTCAGTCCAGCCAGAGCAAGTGAGCAAATATGTGGCAGATGAGTATCAACACATAAAAATGTGAAGGTTTAACATCTGGGGAAAGCAATCTAAACAGCCACATACAATAACACTGAATTTGGAAATGGCACGTAGGCACAGAAAGATCCTGCAATTGACAGTCCTCTGGAATCATTAGCTCAGTAACCTACAAAGAGTACACACAGCCTCAGGCATTCCTTTGGGAGAGCATTAAGAGCAGGATGGACAGCACCCTTCTGCCACAGCAGAAAGGCTTGGTGCGCCCATGTCCAGCACATTGTGGGCCACTCTGGCCTTGTCCTGTGCAAGCATGTAGCAGAGTCAGAGGTATCAGAAAGTCAAATATCATGATAAAGGAGGTAGAGTGGCTGCTCCACAGGACAGATGAAAATACTTCTTTTCACAAACATCAGTAAGCTTGGGACCACACTGCCACAGGAGATGGGGCAATACACAAACTGCAGACTGGACAGATTTGTAGTGTGTACTACAGTGAGGGTTAGGGTGT
>VYZP01071787.1:40435-55524 GCA_013400635.1 Hypocryptadius cinnamomeus
GTGGGTACCAGGATTCTCTGAGGAAAATGGACCCCCTAAAGCACCTGGGCTCACTTGGCCTTCATAACCAGCACCTCTCACTGCCAGCACCAGGCAGAAGGGCAAGGTGGCCCACTGGCCTTCTGCAGGAAAGACTTTCCTCCATCTACACTCTTTCAGACAGCCCAGATCCCCTTCATTTTTCCAAGCAAATTATTAAAACAAAAGTATATTCATATGCTTTTTCTTAAAGGCTGGAAAAATGGCTTTATGCTATTTCTTAAAGGCTGCAAAAATCCTTTTACCCACTTGGCAGACACATATGAAAGCACTGTCTGAGCTTCAGAGGTGATTAGTGCCTCAGTTGCAACCCCAAAATTCATTTGTATCAAGAGGCCTCCAGCACCTGCAAAAATCACCTCCCAATGAATTTCTCAAGGTCACACAAAGTCAGAAAAAGAATTAAGAATGAAGTTCTGTCCAGTGCTTTATCAACAAATTTAATTTTCAGGTGTCATCCATTTTTCTCATGATATTATGGTCATTCAAGCTCATATTTCACAGATGGACACCTTTTGCTCCAGGCATACACTAC
Organism: Hypocryptadius cinnamomeus; assembly: GCA_013400635.1. NCBI lineage: Eukaryota > Metazoa > Chordata > Aves > Passeriformes > Zosteropidae > Hypocryptadius > Hypocryptadius cinnamomeus. The sequence goes on from VYZP01071787.1 coordinate 41,010, forward strand.
TTGATCTATTTTAGAAATCAAGCACAAGATCCTCAGATAGAGCCAATCCACACACTCACAGTGCAGGATAACTCTATGCAGAGGTCACTTCTGAGCTGTTCATCACCACTGCCTACTGGAAACTACTTCTGTGGATGCTGTGCACCCCAAACTGCAATTAGGGTTTATAGCGAGCCTTTGTCATTCCCTGTTCCCCCCTGCAACATGAGGAAAAAAAAAAAAAAATAAAGGGTAGGTGGAGAGAAAACATAGTACAAGAACCTAGAGATCAATGATGAAACCTTTGGATTCAGATACTTTAGAGCCAGATTTTATCAGTTATCAATTCCACCAGACAGAATTTGCCCCCAAATCTATACTATTTATCTAAAAGAGCACTCCAGCACATAAAAACAATTCAATGCTATAAATTTACATATGATATAAAATTTCTCCATTTGCCCACTTACAGAAATACCAAGAGTTAGACCTTCCTCTGATTTATTGAGGTGAAATTGAAGTGGTATAAATGTGGCAAAAACTTAGAAGGTCACTAAGATCCTTAATGAAACACCTGATCACAGAGGCCCACTTAGAAAAGAGAATTCCAAGTTCTTTGGCCTCAAGATGCATGACAAAGATTAATTGCAAAAGTAATGCAATACATACTAAAGGGAACTAGAAGACAGGTGCAAACAATTGCAGATTTTTAAAAGTATTTTGCAGAATTCATTTGTAGTTCTTCATAATCACTTCAGTATTACAGGAAAAAAAAATCTGAAGGAAAAAATGGCAAGGTATCAGTGAATAGAGCCAAATCTGAAGGAAAAAATGGCAAGGTATCAGTGAATAGAGCCAGGTAGAAGCTCTAGTTTCTCCAAGACAAAAGATTTTCACACTAAGAGGAGTAAGCCAACCTGAAAACTCATCTCCTTCCTTTGAATATTCTACAGCAAATCCACTACAATAACATGAGGCAGAAAAGACCAGGGTGGAAAGAACATGCAGAGTTTACATTAAATTCTGCCTATGCATGTTTCACAGCAATACAGGAATACAGAGGTTCACATTTCAAACAGGAGTGGAAACAAACAGCACCTGGTGGAGTCCTATGAGCAACGAAAGGAACCAGCACCCAGAAGACCCTGTTGCCAGAAGTAACATCAGCAACTGGTCCTTTCACCCTGACAGACACGTTAAGAGACTCAGATGTCCAAACTGGAGGTTTTCTGAAGGAGAAATCTAAAATATGCTTGGATCATTCATATATAGAATACTTCAGGCTACAATCACTCTCAGCAAGAGATTTTCCTTAATACTTGTCTACATCTGTCAGCTGACGCTGATACATACTGTAGCTTTATTTTATTGATTTTAAATTTTAGAAACGTCACAAGTTAATTCACAGGTCTTTAGAAGAGACCAGCAGTAACTAAACTATTCCATCTTAATGAACCTACTTCACCAGAAAGAAATTAGTAGCCACAATTAGTATACTTATAGCTAGATTTTTGTCATTTTAAGCTTCACACAATATATGCTCTCTTCAACATCCCCTCCTTGCCATTGGAGAAGCAAATAATATTTCCCTTTATATGACCATCTTCTTGTATCTTGCAGGCATATAATTTGCTATTCCTATAAGATCTTTTTTTTTTCAGGTAATGGTAGTGGTGCATGGCATTTTGCTTTGGAGCCAATTCCATGCTAAATATCGATGAGTAGCTTAATTAGAGACTAGTAAAGGAAAGAGAGAGACTGGATTAACAAAACCCAACAGTGATGATGCCGAATGTGGACCCAAAAATGCATTTTAAAAATTCTGCTTGTTTTAATGAGTAACACTTGCATGCTTTTAAAATCATTTTGTGGCTATGGCTTCCAGTCATGAAAATATATGCAATCTCATAAAATGTCTGATATTAGCATGCCTCTTCAAGTGCAAGTGAGTTGTCAATAAGACAATTAAGACAACATCAATAATACACACTGCATGTTATTATCTGCTATTTGAAATCCCAGCCTATCCAAAGATCTCTGGAAACAAAGGGTACATCTGACATTGGCAAAAACATCTCCCACAAGTGAAATATGTAATTCTGAATGTATGCAATGGCACTCCTACCTGTAAGGGAAAAAATGGATTGCTTTTAAATACAGAATAAATAACTCCTGATAATGTAAAACCTGGCTCTGTAGAAGAAATGGCTACAATAGAAAATTAGCAGTCCTGTGCTTAAATCAATCGCTTCTATCACATGATCCAAGTCGATAAAAGTACTGAATAAGTGCTATCATTGACCTTAATCAGCCAACAATTGGCACACAGGGATCAGAAATCCTAGTGAGGAAGTCAGTTGTCCCTAGTAGATTTTAAGGTTTGGGGGAACAGCAGACCTGCAACCTCTCATGATACCTTTCCATCCAAACACCACAACGCTTTAACAGGAGGAAGGAAGGAACAAAGTTAAATAAGCAAACTTCCAGCAGACTCCTTCAGGTATAAAACTGAACAGGTGCACATAGCTGAAGAGCACTCTACTCCTGACTTTTTTTTTCCCTCTGTAACACAGGAACTGTAGCTAAGCATACAGTGAAAACAATCCTCAATGATTTTACATGGTGGAAATAACCTATCTGGAAGTGAGGGTGATGAAAATCGTGCTGCACAATGATTAATTTGGGCTTTAGTCCTGATGTCCCATTTCATCCAAAGATGCCATTAAGCTCAAAAGGAGAAAGGACTACATAACTGGGACCTAACATTTTTATTTATCCACCTCATAAGCTGAATGTGATTTCAGATTGAACAGAATAGATTTCACTGTAACTAATGGACCAGATATATTCATACAATGTCCTTTTATTGATTTTACTTTCTTCTACCTATTGTTTGTATTTTCCTTTGAAAAAACATATAACTGTCATTATGCTGTAGATGTCCTTTACAATTCTTATGTCATTCACTACTTCTTAACAAAAAATACATGTTTTGCTACAGCGTGCTTTCTAATGAAAGACTCCCCACTAGCCAAACTGGAGCCTAAATTGTTAGAACATACTGTACAATTTGGGAGAAACAGAAGAAAATTAAACCCTTTGGAATTGGTTTGTTTGGGTTTGAAATATGTGTCTTTAAAAATTTAATAAGAGGGAAAAAAATGGCTAAAGGACAGGCTTCATTTTAGACACATTCTAAACAATAAGCCTATTTATATAACTGATCACATAACGAATTTCTAGGCACTTTATGGAATGAAAAGCCTTTTGCACTGCAAAAGTCATACCGCACACAGCTTTCAAGTTTCAGAAAATAAATATTCAAAGGAATAGAGCAATAAAAATATATTAAGTATTTTTAACCCACACTAGTCTGAAATTTTACACAGTACCTTAAATAACCACAAAAAAAAAAAGTAAAATGTCTAGAAAGGATAAGTATGTGAACAAATTTAAATGTATTTTCTTTGTTTACCAATTTTTTTTTCACTCTTCCTTGATTTATATTGCAATATTTTGTTCCTAAGTTACGATTATGCAAAGTACAATTTGTTTTGGATGACTATTTGGAATGTTTACAATTATTTAGATACAATTTACTTAACTATTTTGAAACCAAATGATGTGTTGAATTAAAGAAGGTTCAACATTCAAATTGCTGTCATGTGCTCATTTCTCTGCAAACTGCACTGACAGCTGAGGACGGCACATTTTCATTTGCAGAGGGTGCTGGGTGTTCCTACAGGTCACACTGATTTTAGAATCTTTCCACCAAGGGGCAACTGTCATGGAATCAACACCCAACTTATCAGTCAATATGGAAGCCACCAGCTGAATGCAGGCAGAGCTGAGAAGAAAAATGTAAAGCCATGCTCTTATTGATAAAACCTACACAGAACTTAAGCCCCAGCTTACGAAGGCAATGATTCAGCTACCAGATTAAAAAACATTTTCAAATAACCAAATAACTTTTCATGCCTTCAGAGACATTCACATTTATGCAGAGCCAGCTTTTGCCAAAACAGCGATGATCTCAAGAGTTTCAGTTCCTTAACATGACTGAGCCTAAGGGCACAAGAAAGGGATGAGGCTGATAAAGTGGGAAGCACCCACACATAAGTATCTTTGACAGAGAAAAGCTTCCAGCAGGATCTCAACCAGGTGCAGCCACTTTCATTAGCCAAGTCTGAGATTACTCCCATGCTGACTATCAAGTCCGATGAAAATATGAATTATCTGCATGCACCACAGCAGTGCTCATCCACACGCTTTGCCACTGCTGGACATCCTCAGGATTTCAAAACTATGCACATAATTACCAAAATTCTCCCAGAACTTAAACACACAAATACCCATCTACACTTCGTAGACTTCAGTTCTTTAAGTTGTTTGTGCTATTTAATTTCCCATTAAAAGAGAAAAATTCTCAGTTGTACAGATGGGACAAGACAGAGTCTGGGATTTCTGAGGCATGCAGGAGAGGAGCTGTGTTAGGACTTTCATCTCTCCCTTTTGGTTTCTGCTGAAATCTGTTACTTCTCTTTGTACAATCAGTAACAGCCAAACCAGGATTGCTCAGACTCAAAACACAGTTACCAGCTGGAGCCCTCTGTGTAATTCCAGCTGAAATTCTTAGGACAGTTTTGGAAGCTCAGCCTTACCTGAACTCCTCAGGGTTTGGATGTATTTGTTTAAATAAAAGGAGAAGTTCAGATAAAAGGTGTAAATTCCCCCTCTAAGGCAGCTGTTCTTGGAACACCTTAACTCTGAGCCATGGAAACTGAGTCACAGTTTCAGAAGCCCCTTCCAGCATGGAACATGCAAATGCAGTTTTTGGAGATTTCAGTGTCACTGAAGTCAAGGCCATCCCTTTAATTCTCAAAGGCTTGAGCTAAATACTGGCTTGCCATGAATAAACCAAGTTCAGATATTTAATAATGTTTTCATTTCTGCATGATGGAGCATTTCCACTGTGGTACAGAGCCTTTGGTGAGCAGGGCTTCTCTGACTGCTACTGTGAAGAGTCAGGAGCTCTTCTTTCCTGAGGGACTCTACTCAAATCCAAGTATGGCTAAGCCAGAACTGACAGCAGGTCTGCCTAGAAGAGCATTAGAGGATGTCCTAGGGCTTGCCTGATCACCTCAAATTCAGGGGTATTTTTCTGTGTCAGAGAAGATCACAGGTGTTGCCACTGAAGAAAACCACATGTCAACCTACCAGCCTTAGGCTTTTTGAGTAAGGAGAGCTTTCTCAGGATCACTGGAATGACTCAGGAACACAAATCGGCACCCTGTCCATGGGAGGAGTAAAGCTGACAATTATGTCTAAGAGAAAATCTTGGTTCCAGTGAACTCTGTGGTAAAAGTCCCCATTATTCACCAGAGCCAAGATTTATTCTTGGACTTTGAGGCCAATAAGGAAAACAAAAGCAAGAATTTTACTTAATCGCTCCTTATACACTGCAATAAGGAGATGGTGGAGTCCTCCCTGTTATTACCAGGGTTCATGTGAGGACAGGGATTCTTCTCTGTTTTATTTCAAACCATCTTAGGCACATCATTCTTTTCTTTCTCTTCTAATGGGAGTGCAGAAACCCTGAAATCTGGGGCCTCGCTCAGACTCTCGTGCCTCTTGGTGTGTCTGTCACGCAGAGGAAAACAGACTGCAGTTGCTGCCTAACCTGTGCTGTGCCCCAAGCTGCAGCAGCACTGCATGGTTTCATGTAAGTGACATGTCACAGTCAACAGCGAGTGTGTCAGCTCCCCGACAGGCACACAACGTGTGACAGCATCCTCCAACACCACCCTCTCGGGCAGCCTCCGCCTCTCAGGGACAGCATAAACAAGACTTGGTAGCAAGGGGAGCAGGACAGCATTTTGTGGGTTTTTTCAGTGTTTTCAGTGACGTGCAGCTGCTTTGGAGAAGTTCCACCACAAGCGAGTGTCAAATGTCACTCATGTTTCCGCTGTGACTGCGAACATGGTACAGTGCATAAAACCCAAACGTGCTAGTTAAACCCTGTAACTCCTGAGCACTGCCCTCCATTAAATGTAATTGCATTATCTGACAAATAATCAATGTTCAGATGACACTCAAGAGTCCTAGCTACTAATCCTGGGCTAAAACTATCTCATATTTGCCTTCTTTCTGAAGTTTTATACTGTGCCTGTGCTTCAATATCAGCCCCAAAGGAGAAGCAGCATCACAAATAAGGTCCTGGCTTCCAATATGAATTTTCTAATAGTTCCATTAGAGAGATGAAGAACATAATCTGGTTTTGGACAAAAGAGGGCTCAGTCTTTGGCAGGCGAAATGACATAGCACCTTGTTTATACCATTACTTATGATATTTAGCATGTTAATTTTTCATTCTGTTAGGTTTAATTCTTCAATATTTGGAACAGATCTCTTATTTTACCAGGAGTTCCAATGAGAAGGGAAAGAGCAGTGACTTTGATATCAAGGTCTGCAAAGAAAATTAAAATAGCAAATATTAGTTCAACAGAATAACCTGTGAGAGTGTAAGAGTTATTTTATATGGCTGTGGGCTGCTCTGATCTGAATGTATAGAGGACAGCATTATCCTGAGACAGAATAAAAGAATGAGAGGAGTTTTTCTTCATCTTCCTCTTCCTCAGCTGGGTGTCCAAGTTGGAGCTCCCATGGTCTGCAGCCCCTACATCCCTGATGCTCCACTTCTGACATGGGAATGAGCAGTGCCACCCCAGCTCCTGCCTGTCCTGGCCACTCCCCACATGTATTTCCTGTCTTCATCACCTGGATGTGGTGGTATAAAACTCCTTCCAAGCTCCCTGCCTTCCACACTTCCTCATCTGCAGCTGGCAAGGGCTCAGCCAGGCCACCCTGGCAGGACCTGCTCCAGAGCAGCTTCAGAGCCAGGAGTGCTCATGGGCAAGGGAACAGCCCCATCCCCTGGGGTGTCTGAAGTCATCCTGCTGTGGGAAGGTGGTGCTGGAATGAAGCCAGACAAGTCTTGGTGGAAAGAACAAGAAAATTAGAAGAATTTTCCTGCTCTTCACAAAAAAGCATAGTTCTGTGATGTGAGCTTAATTAACATTTACATGAACATTGTATTTGTTTATATTTAATACATCTTTTTCTAAATGTAATTCAAAACGCAGCTATTCTAAAGTATGAAAAGCAACTCTTCCTTTGAACCACATTTTTAAAGGAATTCCAGCCAATTTAAAAAACAATTATGAGACCACACATGATTTCTGAAATCACAGATTACTGATGGGAAGCACAGAGATAAAAAAAGTTTTAAAAAACAAGAAGGTAATATGGCTCATTGCAGGTTTTCAAAACACTGTAACACCTAACTCATAACCTAACTGAATTGTGTCCGGGATTTTTCACTACTTTGACTTTTTCTAACTGCAGAAGACCCAATTCAGCACAGAAATGCTTTAGCACCTGCGAGCCAGCATTAGCCAAACAACTAAACCACGTTGCAATAGCACTGCTTCCACACTAACTCAGGATCAAATGCTATTCCAGAAATGCTCAGTATGAGATCAGCTGAAGCAGTACAGGAGGATTCACAGCACTGTACCAGTAAGGTTTGGCCCTGAACAGCTTTAACTGACAGTCCTTACATGTATGTGAACATTTTCTTTATAAAATCTGAAAGAAAGCTCATGAAGCAAATTATATCCACAAATTATTCACAGCTGAAGGTACATACAATCCTCCCCACAAACTAAAGAATTTCTATAGGCTACAGAAAATTTTGTTAATTTACAGCCTTCCTGAGAAAAAATAAGCATGTAAACCAAGGGAAAAAAACTATTGAATGTAATAAAAAGATGTGACCATTCTAAAGTATTCTTACTCTTGTCATACCACTTTCTCAAAGTGTATTTATACCTTTTACAGGTGTCTTCATATCATGCAGTTGTAAGACAGGCATGCAAGCATCTCATAAAATACTAAATTATTATTCAGTAATTGTTATTTACATTCTCCTTGTACACTTTGCAAACTCCGCATACACCTGCTCATACATAGAAGGATGGGGCAGCTGTGCTAGGGCAAGAAGTGTTTCAGTATGGATTTTAATCACAGTGTAGCAAGCCCTAATAGGTAACTGGGTTACCTAATTGAAGAGTTTAAGTGTTGGCAATATTGTTGATAATAAACTAATAAGTTAGAAGAGCCGTCTTGACTTAGATGTCCAGCAATCATTGGACAAAATAAGGGCTCAAGATTGTTTAGAATTAATGTTGTTCACATTTGAATACAAATTATCTTAGTAGGCTTTTGCATATTGATTGCACATTGCAGTTAAACCCTTTTATTTCTATAGGAATAAATGAACCTTGTTCAACATATAAAAGCTGTCCTAGTACTAAATACTGATCTTAAGGGAGGACGAATCCTAAATGGAAGTAACTGGACAGAACTAAATTCTACACTCAGCAGGTGCACATGGGAAGCACCTTGGACCCAGAACAAGGTACAGATGGCTCCCAAGCCTGGCAGAACTTTCAGTTTAACCACGAGAACTTCCATTTTTCACAGATGCTTTCTGGATAATTCTGTGAAAAAACCACACACACATCTGAACAGATCATAGAAAGTGTTCAGGACACTTCCCTGCCCCTCCTTTTTTTGTTCAACCAATTTCCAATTTCAAATTAGAAGAAATTAGCCAAAGGAGGAAAAGTTGTCTTCAAATCCAGTATGAAAAGACACTTCTTCCTCCACCTGCCAGCCCTGCTTCTCCTGTCATGCTTCCCTGGCATTGTGGCTGACCCAGAGACCCTGCTCCAAGAGATCCTGCCCTGCTCCCTGCACACAGAGCTGGAAGCATGCTGAAAGCCAGTGCTGCTCCCTCACTTATCTTTGGTTTGTTCTGTTGTGCTCAGCTCCACCACCAGCCTCAGAAAGAAAGGGGCAGAGATTATTGGCATCTTAAAGGAAGAAAAAAGTGATGGGGTCTTCAAGGGTATTTTCATTATGAAACCAGAAATGCTGAAATTGTGCCACGTTATTTTTTAAATGACAAAACATTTGCTCCACAATATAATTAAAACCAAGAAAAGAATGCACAATTAGGAAAAGATATATGATGTGTAATAACAACAAGCAACAATAAAAATTTTCTGAAGACCTATTTGTAAATCTGTATTAATAAAGGAGAAACATAAAAAGAGAAGGTTTTTACAATCTAATAGGTAATGTTTTGTTTGACTTAAATACATGAAGTACATCTTCAAAAACCCAATCTCCCAACAGAAAACCTCATCAAAGCAAAACACACCCATAAAAATAGTCCTCATACAGTTAAAAACATCAACATATTCTGAAAATAGATGTTTTCTTCTAAAAAAGGTACATGAATAAGTGTCATGCAGTTGAAGAACATGGATTAACCAGACTATTTCTACAGAAGCATCAAATCTACTCTTAGATCTTTATACCAGCCACAGAGCAGGAGAATGAAAGTTGTGTTACATTACAGATTATACATGTGTAAACCATTTTCAAATCCAGCTGGTTTTATTTGTAAATTGTAAATTTCAATACCTTTCCCAAAACCACAGAAAAAGTCTGCATGATAATTTGTTTCTTTCCACAACAGTTATCTCATCAAATGCAAGTTCTGTCTAACTAGATGGTGGATGTGAGTTCACTGCAGAATTTGTATTCAGTAAGCAAAAGGTTAATAGTCTGAAGTCAATGATTTAGTATCATGACATGGGTAGTAGCCAATCAACAGTTGGTGTTTGAAAGAGGCTGTGATATATTATATTTATAGAGCAGGAGGGGTTGTGGTGATTTTTTTTTTTTTTGCTTGCGTGACAATGATTTCACTTAAAAGAGAGAAAACTAAATTTGACTCAGCCAGCTCACACCTGAAAACAAGATACTGAATCAGTGACAATAACAGACCTGATCATTACAACACTCATTAAGGTCTTCAATTAGTGAACTCAGTGGTGAATGTTGATCATAAAAACACTGGAAGAGTTTTTATCTGCAAGCTTGGGCCCTATGAAATTCATGTTTCTCTAAGAGAAAGGCTTTCCCTTTTCAAAGGGTACCCAAGGGACCCCATTCCTCACTCATATTGTAGGTTCATGGTGGCTGCTGAGGGACACTGGATGAAGGTAGAGAGGCAGTGTAAGAAACAGCTCAGGGCGCCTGGGTAATTCCTCTCTGGTTTTAGTGGAGCAGCCCCTGGAGAGGTGCACTGCCTCCCCAGACTGCCCCAGTCCACATATTCATAAAGCAGTCATCAATGGCCACAAATTCAGGACATCCCTAGAAGAGCCTTTTGCTACTTAAACTGCAAAGCAAAATAAATTAAAATTCAAACTAACTCAACACTCATCACAAGCACCTGTTTTAAAAAGAATTTAAGAGTTTTGATGCAAAGGGTAACTGTTAGCCAATATTTTACTCCTAGGATTTTATTACAGTTAACCTTCCAAGGATCTGACTTCATATATTCTCCACATGTGAGATTTCTATAGGTGCCAGCTGCAATAAAGGTATTTAAGGGTTGCAGACATATCCCCAGATTCACCTCAGCTGTAGCAATCTCACAGCACTAATAGATCAGAAATCAACTCAGAGCAGTTCTAAATGATGAAGACTGCTTAAACCAACTTACAACACGTATTTAGACACAGGTGGAAGGTATGACCCCAGACTCGAGTCAACTGCAAGGTGCTCGTGATTTCCAAGGACTTTGAACCAGCTGCAAAGAAATAGTCAACCTAGAATTTTTTATACTTTGTGACAGAGGATAGTAAAAGTATCTTATCTGTACCTTGCAAGTATATATAAAAATAGAGTATAATCTTAAAATCAAATTAGAGCCACACCATTGAAGTAGTTTAGGTCTTGTAAAAATCAAAATCACACAAAAATTGAAGACCAATAAAAATGTTTCCATGGTTCTTTTTTTAATCCCATTGAAAACAATTTTTCGTTGTAAACATTTTTGCTAGCCAAGCACTGCAGCATTGTGCAACTGCATGACAGCCAAAGAGAAACTGATGAAAAGCTGACTAGATTGATTTCATTTTTCCAACCAAAGTGAAATACGTAAAAGGAAATAACAAAATGGTGAAGTTATTTTTACATATAAAAAATGTCCACATTTAATAAACTCACATGGAAACTGCACAGCCAATGGTAATGCTTTTAAAATAGATCTACAGATCCCTTCAGTTCTGCATGGAAACAAAGGCAGGAGTGGGTTTCTGCAGCACCTTTCCCCTTCCTCAGGGAGCACAGAAACACCCTCTCTGCTGAAGTCAGACCTGAGCCATTCCCTCTCCCCCCGTGACCTCCCAGTTTCTGTGTAGAAGTGTGGCAGGGGGTTACTACTGGAACTCGGAGCTATATTTATTCCCTTGGCTCCCATCCATCACTGTTGCAGAGCAGCCAGGAGGGGAACCAACCAATACAGCATGGATTCTGCCAGAGTTGTGCTGCCAGACAAGTTAAGAATGAAAGACAGAGGAAACAGAAGCTATCAAAATGAGTATTTCTATCTCTAAGAAAAGAAGGATTTCCTCCCTTTGTGGATTCCCCTTCTACAGATTAAGACATTTCTTTTCTGCGTTTTAAGAGATCCTGACAGAGAAATCTGCCAGTTTCATAGATCTTCTCCACCTCAGAGGAGGTTCTTCCTGAGAGAACAAGTGCAGTATCCCTTGCATCTCTCAGGCATTTGTTGGCATTTACATAGCATTTCTTTCCTCCTCCCAGTACTCCCAGAGAGCCACCCACAGCGAGCTCTGTGCTGCACAAGGTCCAAGGCAGTACCAGGAGAAAGAGTTAATGTTTCACCCATCACACCTCCTAGAGCTACTCTCTCAGTGCTCAGGGGCATGTAAGAATATTGAGTTCAAACACACAATCCACCCAACAAAAAAAATAGCAACAAAACTCCATTTTGAGATGGAAATTCTTGGATTATAAAGATGCCCTCCATCCCCAACTACTTTTATAACAGCTGAATTGTGAACTATGCGAGAAAGAATTTTTCAGTATCACAAATACTTTGAAGATTTTAGAATTTCCTTTTCTTCTCCTCTGGGACTAACCTGATACCTTTTGCAATTTTTCAAAAGGAAAAGCCAGCAAGACAACAATAAGAATATGAGACTACTCTCACCATGTCACACTCAGGAGTGCAGGCAGTTCTGTTGCACTCTGCAACAGAAACCAGTTGGGTTCAGTCTCTCACATCACACTGGAGTGCCCAAGCCAAGAGTCAGTTCTCTTCTGACCCACTGAATAATTAAATGATTATTCAAATTGGAATAGCCTGAAGCAGGAACTTAAAAAGAAGAGCCAAAGTGTGTTTTAAAAGCACTCACCTGGGATGTGAGAAACTTGATTTGAAAAAGCTGACTTAAATCAGATAGAGAGGAACGATCTGAATCCAGCTCTCCAGTGACCCAGGTGCATTCCATAATCACCAGTTCATAATGAAGTGCAGAGATGCAACTCTTTCATTTTGAGCAGAAATTCAATTGTGGACCTGAGAAATCCTTCAAAGATGCAGCATGTTGATGCAAACTAATGAACTGGTATTTTTCAACTGCAATAAGAAAATGGCAGCTAGTTCTGGCCAGAAACTGTACTCCTATATTTGGAAAGCCCCTAGCATGCCAAAGATACTACCAAACAAACAAAAGACTGAAATTCTAATCCAGAAGTTGTTTTGGGTTTCCTATTGCTCATTTATCTCATAGCATGTCCATTTATGCAGGCACAGGCATATAGCTTTGTGTGCTCAAGCAAAAAAAAAGGAAAGATGCTTGAACGTTTGATCTTTAAAACAGTAAAGAATATTTCAAAATAACCAAGCTATTTTAAGATGCATTTTATGGTAAAATCCAAAGGAGGGAGTAGTTAGAGCAGTGGAGGTTGTTCAGTCAGTATAATGGTACTAATAATGATACTGGGTAACTCCTACTAGTTATTTTATTAGCCCTAGGAGGAATAATACTCCTATGGCAAAATCTCAATGAATCAATGAAGACCAGTTACTTTAAAAAGGTAATAAATAGTCATTTTATTGCACAATTCAAGTTTTGGGTTGCCTATAATCTTTGCAATTCTTTTAATTCAAAAATTTGGATTCATTTTTGTACGTGAAATCATGAAAGGAGAAAAAGTTTGATCAGGAAACAGTGGAGTTGCACATTGTACTTACAGAGAAATTAAGAAACACATGCATTTCACCAGGTAAGGAAAGGAAGTTTTATCCACTGACTCAGTCATACCCAGACAGAAATAACAAAAGCAAAATTGGATCCTAGAAATCACATCAAAATAAATTAAAATTTTGCTACATTTTATGCACTTTTCTGTGAGAAGAGAGATTCATAATTTTTCTGAAAATGCAGGATATATTCCAACAAAACGAAGGTAAAAGTTACTTGAAGCAGCAATTTCAAAACTAGTGCTGCTTTCCAACATTCAGTCAACCCTCAACACTCAATAACATCAGAAGTCCCAGTACAGACTGGAACTTATAACAGAGTTAATGCAAACCTTGGAGAAACAAAAGTATTTTAAAAAGACCATGTATATGTGAGTGGGTTTTTTTCAAAATATGCTATCGTATCATATTTTGCTATGATTGAACTAGGGCACACACCTACCAAAAATCCTTGGCCACTAGAGTAGAAGGCAGTTTCTACTCCTCCTGTCAATTACAAACTAATGCCAGAGAAGAAAAGGTTTCTCCCTAATTCACTTGATCAACACTTCACTGTCACATCATTCCCTTGAGTAACACTGTTTCCAAAACTAAAATGCTGCACTATCCTATGTTTTAAGATTGCAGTGGACCCCTGAAGAAACAAGATCTAGGGAACAATTGTTAGGAAACACACATGAAAATTAAATGTAGCTCATCCATACAGAGCTATCAAAAAAAAAAGTCAGGAGACAAACATCCATTCCACCATGTCAGCATTTGTTAATAGAAACCTGACTTTACACCTCCTTGCTTTCTTCACCCAAGCTCTCACATGCTCTTTCTCAAGAAACAAACCTAGGCTTCCCTTGAACTCATTTATCCTTCCCTTGCTGATAATTTATTCCATATGTACTTAGCATTAAGTTATTCTACCTGAATTTCCTATTTACCCATGTTTCTCTAACTTTTTGACTAAAGAGACCCATCTACATCTCTCTGTAGAGAGATTGGTATTTCAAAAGAACATTAATACTGCATGCCATCATTTAGAAAAATAAATTTAATGCCAGGCTGGCAACCTAACACAGTGCTGTGACATGGGTTACCAGGGCTAATTCCCAGATCAGCAGGGGCCAGGACTATGAAGGAAGCACAGCACATAGCCCTGTTGTGACCCAGTAGACTGTGGTACTTGATAGCAACCCCTTTGTAGCATTGATGAGCTCAACAGGTCTCCCATCCTCCTCACAAAGAACCACAGTGACTGTGGCAGAATATCCCAAAGGCATAAAAAAGAAGGAAAAGGTTCTAAGAGCACTTATTGGAAAAAAAAAAAAAAAA
>VYZP01071796.1:309-16155 GCA_013400635.1 Hypocryptadius cinnamomeus
ACAGGCCTAGTCTACAGTATTTTCTCTTCAGATAACTGTAAGGATGAGGCTATCTAGTGCTAAAGGATGCAGTCAGGCTCAATCAGTAAGGGCTGGCATCCCCACCTTCCAAAAAGCTGGCTTGGCCACCTCTCTTATGTGCCTGAGCTGCTCACTTGCTCCTGCTTTCCAGTTTTGGAAAGCATATGCCCACTATGACAGAACTGTCTCTTGAAATCCACAGTAAACTTTTCTTAAATCAAAGATAGTTACAGTCCTCATAGATTTTATAAACTGTCTGTCCTGCCCTCTCTCCTTTGCTTGAATTAGTCTTCACTATTGTCCAGAAAAACTTCAAAAGCAGGACACCTTGCTAGGAGATGGAAAACCTCCCCCAGGGTAAAGGGAACCTTGAACTCTCTGCCTCACTTCCTTGGAGAGTGCATAACCACCAGGATGTCATGAAAGCACAAGACACCACCAGTACTTGGGCTCAGAAGACAAGTTGTGAGCTTCTCTCATTGACAAAGATCAGCTGCACTCTCAGAAGTGCATTGCACATGCTGGAGCCCAAGGCAGGCAGGTCTCTTTTTGCAAACCTTAAGAGCAGTTAAGTTAATCCCTAGAAGCAGGATTTCAGACACACAATGGGCATTGCTTATTTTTGTTTTTAATTTTCAGGCCACTCCCAGATCCACAGCTGAGTGTTTGGGATTGCAAACTAAGTGATAACAGCAAGCAGCTCACATAAGGCTTTAATTCCACTTAAGAATTACAAAACTACAAATTTGCCATGAAAACACAGTTTGTAAGTGCTGAAGTCCTTCATCACATTCACAACCTTAAACAAATTTGGGAGGAAGGGTTTGTTAAACACTAACCAGTGTTGACAGCAAATACCCACTTGCTTCAAAGACTAAGACCAGTTTTTCAGCCCCTGTATCACACACTTGCCTATCATGTGGAAATTTCTCATAGTTTTGTGCATTTGGGCACATTGTTTGGGTCTAAATGAGCCCACAAACCCACTGACACTTCCTTGAACCAGGGCCTTCCAAAGATTTGTTATTTAACTGAACTTCATTGCATAACTCACAGTGGATATTTTTCCTCTTTTCCGTTAATGCTAAACCATAACCTCACAATTTCTTGTGCCCCAAATGAATCTCCATTTCTGCCTGGTTATACCAAAAGCAGCAGATTTTCCACACTGCATAATGTAGGCATCCCTTCACATGATTTAGTTAAGCTGTTTCTAAGCATCTGTCCAGCATAATCTGTTTGTAAAAAAGTATGAAGCATATATCACTTTTTACCTGCTCCTGGAGGAGAAAAGTAATAAAAGACAGCACATTCAGCCTCCTCCTCTCATATAAATGCAGTAAGAAGGGAAAAGCAACAACTTACTTTATTACTCCCATCAGTTTTGCTGAAGTAAGGAGACTGAAAGCTGTGGGAGAAAACTTTCTGTGTCATTATACATACTCTCCACAGGAAGCACAGTGTCATCATTATATTGTTTTTCACCTTCAGCTTTAAATATCAGTGATTTCACATATACCAGCTCATACAATTTCTTTTAGATCTGTAATGTACTCAACCAGGGGCAAACTGAATCTTGTTTTGTAAAAAAATTTTTATGGTTTGTTTGGGTTTTTTTCCCCTACATGTGCATGTGACCCCACTCCTCACTGTGTCCCTTCCTCCCTCCTCCCTGCAGGGTACAAAACCCCAGGCTGACATTCCTTCTGATGTCCTCAGACTCCAAATCAAGTCTCTCCCCATACAACCAAAGCTGTCTTTCCCACAGCTTGAATGACAGGCTTTAATAGAGTGTTTACCATCCAGTGCCCTGACAGGTCAATCCCACCAGGAACCGGTCTAGGCTGGGAATTCCTCGTTTTATAGCTTTATTCAGGTTTTGTTCTGCTACCAGTCCAGTTATTTAGCACCTTCCAGCCTTATTCTGGTCATCTCCTTTTCCACAGCTGCCTGGTCCCTCCAGATCAGCCTGTGCTCTCCCAGGAAGAGTAAAGACCCCACAAAGACAAATAAAAGTTGCACCACTTTTGTTTAGCCCTATTTCAGGAATGAGGAGCAGAGCAGGGAGGAAAAGGTGATGTTGCATGCAGAGACTGTCTCACTGCCTTGGCCATAGAATTTGGCCTTACTTGCCTGCTACCTCTTCCCAACCTTATTGTCTGAAATCAGACGTTATCCTCTCCAGTGACCTGTCAGAAGAAGATAAAACAGCAGAGGGGAGAGTAAATTGCATGGAGTTCTGCAGTCAGAAAATCACTTCTCTGAAAAGCAATGTGACAAGCCTGAACTCTATTTTGCTATCATATATTTTCTCAGTATCACAGAAGGAATGTTTTTCTTGTTTAAAAAATTTAAAATTAAGACCTTTCTTATCTGAAATTAATATCAGAAATTTGTTACATTATAAGTGCATAGAAACAACACTGGACTTACTTCACATTGTTCAAGGCTGTGGATAAAGAAATTGCATGTTTTAATTTACAGAACAGTCTATATGCATCCTATGATCTGTTACTTATTGTTCCATGAATATGTGGGACATAAATAATTAAGAAAATCACTTAGTCAAGGCAGTGACAAAATAGCAAAGTGGTTTGCATGTACATAGGGAAGGAATGAAATGACTGTGCATGTTGAGTCCAGTGGGATGTCTAGATCCCAATAAAAAATCAAAAGGTAATTTACTGATGATATCTAATATACAGCAGCACCATAAAACTGCTAGTCATGGGCTCCTCTTGCTTCTCTTAGAAAACTCAGATATTAGAAAATTCAGAGAAAAATTCTAATATTGTTTTACTGCAAGATATATCATATAGCCAATACATTGGCATTTTAAATCTCACAAAGTGATCTAGAAGCCATACATTTGACTTTATAGTTAATAGGAGCACTTGCTGGTGCTCTGCAGAGAGCTGATTAGTCACAGCACACAGAGAGCTGATTAGCCACAGCACACAGTTTTCTTTAGTTTTCAGCTATTAAACAACACGTAGAAAGTTAAACTCATATTAAATATTTATCTGATATTTCTTGTTCCATGTAAGTAATTGCTGCAAATGCCACAGGAATACTATGCTGTTGCCAGAAAGAGGATGCAATGGCAAATAGGTTGGGAAGTAAGCCCATGAGGCAACATCTGAGTTGAAATATGTTTGTGAAACCTTTGGCCAGGATTGCTCAACATGACTGAGAATTTCACATTTTGCAGATGCCTGACTGCAGCATCTTAAAGAGGCATAATTTTTGCAGGGTGATCCATTGACCCTTTCTGAACATCCTTCCATCCAGAACATAACCCCACAGACATCCTCCAACTCTTGACCTTCTGGTTCTACTCATTAGTAACTCAGTTACTTCCTCACATTACGTTGTTCTCATATAGTTCAAGATTTAGAATTATAATCCCTTTGGGATGTGTAAATGCAAGTGTGCAACCTCCTGAAGATCTTATGATTCAGTGCAGCTGTGGATGCTTAGAGCACCTTTGATGTCAAGCTGCTCTGGGACAGGGTGGTGTCTGACTGGAGGTGGTAACCCTTCTGAAACATTCAACTGCGGAAAACTGAATTGAAATCAACTGAACAGATCATGAATTTCTGGAAACAGGTAGCGCTGCATTCTCATAAATATATGCTCCTCATACAACATCAGCTAGAGAAGGTCATCTCCCCAGCTATTTACTGCAACTGTGGAGATTGCTCTGGCTCTAGTGTTACAGGGTTAGTTTTCTTCCATGGGAAAAAAACTTTTCTGCCTTGACTAACTTGAAATCTTTTAAACCTGAAATATCTGGGTGATCAATACCATTGTTTATTGAAGTTATTCAGGTAGTCTGGCTGACTTACAATAACAACTTCTGTTTAGATGTTTTGAAAATATTCTAAACTTCAATTTGGCATACAGGTAGCCTCATTTTTTCTCAAACTAGCACCCACTAACACATTGTCTGCTGTGAAATTTCCTGTCATTGCTAGGAAAGTCAGCACTGGGTCAGTGTTAGACATCTGCATTTTCAGATCAGTAACTACTATTTGTGGGGAGAAGCAAGGCTTGCCAGAAAGGATAAAGTTCAAGAACACAACATCCCCCATTAGCATAGTTCAGTTCTAGTCAAAATAACTTTTTAATGTCTTTATTTGAAATTAATCCCTCCCCCCAATCAAATCCAGATGTTCCATGTTTATTTATTTATTAACATTTTTTAGAAGCAGAAAGTGGTGTAGGAATGGTGAGAAACAGTTTGAAGCTCTGAGAAGAAGCTTTGATCCCAGAAGCACTGTTAAAACTGTTGTAAAACATTTTGCTTTCTCAACTGAAATGCTATGAGGTGCATTTACCCAAGCTAACTGAAAAAAAAAACCCAAACAAACAAAAATGAAGTTCTTCTAAGCACTTTCTGCGTATTTCATTTATTGTGATTCTAACCAACTGCAGCTGCTTTCTCCTTTACTTATTGAAAATGCAATCAGCAATGAAGTTAATTTGTGTCAGACCAAAGCTCTTGCACTAACTGATTACTTACAGATGTCAAATCTCCAAGTGAAATTTTTGCCACCTGTTTTTAATTTCAGGATTGGCAGTTTTGTATTTCCACAGCTTACTGACCTGGTGTGGGTCTATGCCATCTGCTGTTGTATTCTCCATGCTCAGTTTCCACAAGACATCAACAACATCAAAATAGTTTTACCAGGAAGTTTTCTCCTTTATACAAGGAGGCATCCAAAATATTGTAATGTGGAAGTATCAAAACTTCCACATTAAAAGGAAGCTGTAGATGAAACAATGACTACTTTTCAGTAACAAGTGGTTTCGTTCAAGGTGTGAATATGATTTATTTGCATGTCAAATTAACTATATCAAGATGCTTCCATGAATTGTCCAGGCCAAGCTTCACTGCATTTTTATTTGGATATCAATTACCAAGCATAAACATTTTGTATGGCCTGAAGTTCTTTAAGAGAGCCCATCTTATTTATGGAAACATTGCTGCCAACATTAAATCCATGTACTAGAAAATACAATACTTTATTTAATGAAAAGGGGGAATAATAAACATTTCGGAAATAAACTGGGATTTTTAGTGATAAGCAATGATAAGAAATACAAAATTGCCTTTTTTTTCCACTAGTCTGCAAAGGTTACATTGCTAAGTAGTTCTGCAAAACATTTTTTTCTATTTTGGATGAGATTTATTCTACAAAATGCATTACCAACATTGTTTTAGCCATGACTCATCCATAAGCTAATTCCAAAATGTATTCTCATTATAATGATTACTAGATGGTACTTTTAAGAGAAACCAGTTACGGAAAAGGAGCAGTTATCCTATCTGTAAGTTGCAGCACGAACCTCTAGGGGATGCTGTGTATATTAAATTTGCACTGCATTTTTACATTTGAATTCTTTCCAGCATAGAAGTCCCAGCTGATACTAACCCAGATGGCTTGTGGTTGGTTGATATTATTTTTTGCTTGTATGACCATAGTGGGTAATTTCCTTTGCTATTGACAAGGTCCAGGGTGGAAAATGCCCTGCATACGCAGGATAAAAACTGTTCCATCCTTTCCACTGCTGCATAAAGAGTTAAGTGTGCGCTAAATTAGGCTGTGCTCTGAGGTGTGAGCTCCTTCCCTCTCCTCAGGTAGCCCACGACCAGAGGAAGCTGCAGGGCTTTGGAAGAGGAGGAAGAGGGGGTCTGAGATGGGTATTGTTTCACAGCACTGGAGTGGGCTATCAGAGGTGGAAAGGCAGAACCTCAGACATGAAGAGCAGAGTGGGCATGAGTCACAGACTGTGGGCATGCTAGGGTGGGAGAGAAGAAGGACTTTTTGCTATGACACTAAAATTCTTAAAAGGATCGTTTCCCTACTTTAACATCAACCACAAAGGTTCTCTCAGTCTTCTCCCCACTGCAGGGAATGTTGGGTTCCCCAGTCCTTTCCCTCTTCATGAGGCAATTGAAACCATTGTCTCCAAAAGAAGCTTCTGAGCATTCCCCTCCGGTCGAGTATTGGTGGAGACAAGAGACAGCACAAGATCAAAAAGCACTTTCCAGACAGCCACAGCTCTTCCAAGCCTGTCAGACTGCAGTCACAGCTCTTGTGCTAATGGTGATAGACACAGAACCCTTTACTCCTACTAACTCTTTGATTAGCCTTCTGCCATACTCTCTGCTATTGCTCAATCTCTAGAAGAGTGAAGGAGACTTTGGCATCAGTTTGGAGCCACTAGAATTTTTATGTATTTTGCTTAAAGAACTCCACCAGGCAAAAATTAGGCAGGATTGTGGCCCACTCACTGCAATGTCCTCTGACCTCAGTTAACACTGACATAAAACTAGAAGAATGCTGTTGACTGGAGCACAGCTATTGCCATTGTACAGGAGTGCATCTGAGGTCAGAATCTGACTCAATCTGCTTGCCAAAGACTGCAAAATATTATGAAAGAATGGCTAACAGAAGCTACCCACACCCACTGAGCTATGGATGTTCAGCTGAGAAGCAGATGTTTTAAGGGTCAGTACTTCTGTAATACGTAAACACATTTATTGTAATGTAGAACACTGAGCTAATAATATAAATACCAAGTAGGACACTTGAAATACTGTGCAAACAACAACATACATCTGAAAAATAACTACAACAAATGCTTGTTTTTCACTAGAAAGATCACAGGATCAGCAGCTGTTTACTGCTTCAGCACAGCAATTACGACGTAAGCTTAGCCAATGTTTCCAATAAAGCCTGCTCCCATCCATCCAATTTCTAATAATCTGTGACATTTTTTCCTGGGTCTAATATTCAGAGAGTTTGCTGTCCAAAACACTAGCTGAGTTACTCCCAGAGCAAGGCCAAAGGACCACGTGCTCTCCTTTTTAGATGCAGTTAGCTAAAACTAATTCACTTCGTTCTTTGCAAAGACCCCCTGCTTCCTACTCAGCAGTATAATTGTAGAATGCAAATAAGGGAGTTTCTGAAGACTAAACATGTTAATTAGAAACAAAAAACCCCTCCCACACATATACAAAAAAAAAGGAAAAAAGGGAAAAAGAAAATCCCTGCCAGAACAAAAGAAATCTTTGCATTTACTTTCAGTTCTGGAATTTGGCTAAATAAAGTGCATTGATATGATAGCCAAGCTTTCAGCTAAGAAGACACCCACACAGATTCAAGAACAGATCCAATATTTGCACTTCTGCTGACTTTGGTGGGCTCTGGGCCAGTGCTCAATAAAGCAAATAAAGTGTCACTTTCACCAGGGTTCCTGCTTATCTGCATCCCCTGCAAGTTCTCTGTAAGCTCTGACCCTTTCAGAGGGAAGCCACAGAGCCTCTCCTGCACCATCAGCAGAAGCCTGAGCAGTGACTCCAGAGGGCCAGACTGGGCTGAGGAGAGGCTGTAGGTCACAGGGTCTGCCTGTACCCACCTCTGCCCCTGTCCCAGGGGTGCCTTGCTCCACCTGCCCCCACCCATCCATTTCAGGATTCTCCATCTGGGGTGCTGGGTATGCTGGAGGGCTGGAAATGGGTACAGAGCCCAGCATCACAGTCAAAAAGAGAGACTCTTCACTGCATTACCTTCTCAGACCTCTTCTAAACTGCAAAAATACATAAGCGTGCTTAAATGTGGGAGCAATATTCTCATCAGACCAGTCTAACTATTCCCTCTTGTATTATCCTACACGCCAATTATTTTAGTTTGATTTTTCATTTTATTCAACATGTTAAAACAAATGATTCATCCACTCTCTCTTTTCCTTTTTTCTCCAGGAGAGGAAAAGGCTAAAAATTGCAGTGGAAATGCAGACATACATGCACATTTTTGCTAGCATATCTGAAATTTTGCAGGCATGTCTCCCTCCTCCTTCCTTTTCCTTGGCTAAAAAAAACCCAACAAATTACATGTCCATTATAGTTCAAAATTTTAAAACAAAAGCCATGTCTACTCTTCCTCAGAACTCCCTTTCCCAAGTTAGGGCTTCCATGCTAAGGAGGGAAGCTACTACAGAAGCAAGCAAACGAAGCATCACACTCAAAGCCAGCAAAGAACTCCTCCTAATCCATTCCAATGTGCCCAAATCCCTCTTTTGAGCTGCAGTTTTGCATGTACCAGCCTGGGTTCACCTGGGGTGAACAAAACTAGTTTGCTGACTCTATTAAACAGGCAAAAATTTGGACAAGCTCAGGAAGAACCTGCATGTAGTACATCTTCTGGAATTGTAGTGGCTTATTTTCTTCTTTGAACATAGATTCTGCATATTTATTTATTTATTTATCTTTTGTTAAAATCAAGAACATACTCTTCTTTTTGGATGAAAATAATTTCATTCTTTATCTTCTCTAGTCTATAAAGGTGCACATGTGTTTCTGATAAATTGGGGGATCTTCCTCTGTCCCTGAAGTAAGAAATGTGCATACAAATGTTGATAACAGTTAAACAGAGTCAAGATTAGAGAACTCAGGAGCTGGACTGAGCAACCAAATTTAAAAAGTGATTTGGACAATGTCAGACAGCAGGATGAAAGATTACATTTTTCGTCAGAGCATCAGCCAGTGCCGTCTGGTAAATGGCAGGCAGGGGAGAAAGAGCTCAGGTGAATGTCTCATCACCAGCTCTATATCTGAATTTTAAATCAGTTCTAAGTTATAAAACTGCTTGCAGAGTTCTACATTACTGACTTCTCCAAAGGTTTACTCCTGATGTTGTCTAGGTCTTTAATGTAGTTTTATCTATAGTTCTCCCTGTTTTTTACTGCTTGGATAAGTTTTCTCAAATAGAGTTCAGAAAGCCCTACTTTTAATCAGATGCCAGAAATGTTGGGGTTTTTTGGCTTCAGGCTGTTACGATTTACACAGTTATGCACTTCCACCTTGCAGCTCTGGGTTAGAAAAACACAGATAAGTGAAAAGAGATGAAACAGATACATGGATGACTTGCTTATTTTCATTGACTGAGTAGTATCACATGGAAAAAATAAAAAGGGTTTTAAAAAACAATTATGATTTAAAACACAACTGGGCAGTTATAGACGTAGTTTAAAAGCATGAATTATGTGTGAGCTCTAATGCTTGCTCTCAGAATGTGAAAAGGGGACCTCACGGAGAAGGGTATAGTCCAGTCTACCATGAAAAATGGAATTAATGAATACAGTCACTAACTTCAGTTGGACTTCCCTAATTCAGAGCGAGATTTATTTATTTATTTGCACTGCAGAGGCCTGCAGGACAAGGCCAATGACTCTGACAGAGGTTTTCACAACACAGCTGTGTACATGCTCTGTTTCAAAACAAAAGAAAGGTACAGACAGCTGGAAGGCTAATTCCTTTCATATACCAACATTTCATACAAAATTTATATAATGTAGTAACCTCATAATATTCCTTTAAACATAGATTTCAACAAATAAATCACTTGAAAAAATATACATAAGCCAACTTCAGCTTCTTCAGGAGACCTGGATATAAGGATGGAGTGATGTACAAATAAGTTCTAAATGGAAAGCTTGTGACTGGAAGGAAAAACAAATAAAGAACTTAAGTGTAAGGTTTTATTCAATATAAGGAAGTTACAAATATGTTGGAGTTATATATTAGGGCAACATAAACACAGATTTTGGAAAATCTCTTAATTATATTTAACTTTTTAATGTATATTTTCTTCCTTTTCAAAGGCAGGGGTTTGCATGCCTTTTAAACACACATTGAGAATAAGGATTCTCATCATTACTCATGTCTGTTAGCTGAAATTTTGTCAAGTAACATTTTACTTATTTTAAAATATTTTCTCCCTATTTTGGCAAAGCAATTAATCTAGATTAGTGTAAATTGACTGCCTGTTAAATTAACTCAAGAATGCATGGGAAAATCCTTCAGTTTAATATCTAGTTCATTAGCTGTGTTCTGGAAAATGTTGCAAACAATATTCTTTAGGATGCAAAACCTCTTCAGCAAGCTAAGCAAGTTTTACCAGTAATTATGTTATTAATCTTCAGTGTGACTTCAGTGATTTTGTGATGTCTACAAATGTCAAAAAGTATAATTATACATTATACATTAACCTCTTTAATGTTGTAAAATACTGATGTAGAAACAAAGATCTTGTTCAGCAGAAGGGAGACTCCTCTATGCAGGTTGTCAACATATTATTTATTCTCTGGATTTCCAGAGGTAGAAGAGAGGATTTAACATGAGAACTGCTATCACAGTATTGAAGCTCAAATGTATTTAACATTCAGTCAGTCCATTAGGAGTAACAGACCAAAAAAATGGACAAATTAATATGGAGATTTTTGTATTTTAAAAGCAGAGTCAGCAAAACTCCATGAAATCCAGCAAGCACTTTGCTGCCATTATCCATTCTCAAGGAAATTGTTGTTCTAACAGACAGCTGTATATAATCCTACAATTACTCTCAACCCATTTTCTATCTGTTCTCAGTCATTTACTCTGCAGAGACAGACAAGTTACTATCTATTTCCCTTGTCTAGTACTTGTGTGAAAAAAAGTCTGGTATGGGCTATTGCTTCTTGGCCTGGTGCACATTTTAGAAGGCATTTATGGACCTGAAGAATAAGGGTGTGAATATGAAAAAGAATGATAGTAAAAGTATCTCCACTCAAGATATTTCCACTTTGTTTTACAAAACATGAATTTGAGCCAGCAGCAGCCTATGTATGAGTGTACTGTAATGAAGGTGAGGATTCTTGGATGTGCACTGATACTAATGGCATCTACAATGAACATTAATTAATTCTCACATTAGTTAGAAAAAAAAAGCAAAATTATTTTAGGTAATAAAAGGGAAGTATTTTATCTATACTCTGTAATTTTCTAGCTTTCATAATAAGTTTGTACTTCAGCATTAGAAAATGCAGATAGGCAAAGTGTCAAGTGCATGACTTTTACCTTCCTGTGACACATCCACAAGTCTGAATAATAAAACCACATAGCACATCTCTGAAAATTCATCAGCTCTACATGTGATCACATGTGCTGCATTCCACACAGCTACAACAAGAACACAAAAGGTGTCAAAAAACTGGGCCAAACTTGCTCAAGGGTAGCAAGTAGCAATCAACTTATTGGATAAATCTCCTCCAAAACAATCAGCACTACTGCAAAAGTAAATACAACCTGAATACAAAGTTCTCACAAATACATGGCAGCTTCCTTAGCACTTCAGTGGTTACACAAGATATTTTCCAGGGTTTATAACCTGGATTTTAGGATTTTTTTTCAAAATGTAAGTGCTGAATTTTTCTTCCCCATTTTACCTGGACTGAGCATTTTGTGGGGTGTTATCAATCCAAGTCACTCTATGAAGTTCAGTTCTACAGGTAAGCTGGCAGTGCTGTCAAGGGTTATTCACAGAGCTCTGCAAAGCACTGCAAAGCTTAATTTCTAAATGCAACTCACCAAAGGCTGAGTGTACACTGTGATATCCAGCACTGTGAGTTGGTGCTAATAAACTACTTATGACTGAAGGTTTAATAGCACCAGTGTTTTCTAATGCCTCTTAGTTCCTCTGATTGCTGAAATAATGGTGTCTTTATGCCCTAGATTCTGAATCAAATAAATCCCTGGTGTGATTTGGATGTGAGGCATCATATCACAGACATTTCCATATATCTTCAAAATATCTCTAGAAGGACAAATTAGGTAAATTTTTCACTCTGAGAGAAACTGTGCTATGTTCTCAAAACAAGAATCTAGCCTTGCAAGTAGATTGCTGCCTCTTTCATTCATGCCCAAAGGATATGTTAAGAACATGGGAAGGCCTCAGCTGAGCTGCACTGGCAGCATAAATTGCCTTTTCATGAAGAAATATCAAAGGGGACCGATGGAGTGAGTGATTCACAGAAAATTTCTTGTCAGGAAAGTTCTCAAAAAATGCCAGTGGTGTTGTACCAGCTGGAATAGAAGGGGGAACTTTCACACTGCCTTATACATCACCTCGATCAATGCATTGCATTCCCTGTGGACACTGACCAGTGATATAAAACACTTGTAGTTGCAAATATCTGGAGATCTTCACATTATTAATGTCCTGTAAGAAGTTTTATCAGCATGAAAATCATTCTAAAATTTAAAATGGAAATGATAAAAATGTCTCGTGGTATTTATAGGATCAGGAAAGTATCCTGTTTGCTGTATGATTAATTTTAATACATGTTTAAAGAGAAGCAGTATTTTTCCAAATTCACCTAGAAAATATTATCAAAATAACAAAATCTTACAGCCCTATTGTTAATATTTTATTTTTCACATGATTGTCTTGCTTGCATTTCTGTACCTTAGAAAGCAATTTTTCCTATCCTCTACCTACAAAAGAGTCTAACTTGACCATAACAATTTTTTCTTTCCGAGAGGAGATTGCTTAACCTGAGGGCATCTTTTAACAAATAAACTTTGAGGAAGTCTATTTCAGCTTTTTACTTTAAAAGGAAATGCATGAAATATAACAAGTCATTCAAGAAATTAAAAGAAAATAATTATACTAATTCAGAAGTAATGGAGCCCTTTGGAAAAAAAAATATAGTCTATTACTACCTGCATGAGCCAATATTGGTTCATTAAGTAGAAACTTAGTGCAATTTCTGGATCAAGCAGAAATAATAACCTAGTGTGGACACAGAAATTTTACACATTCACTTAAACTATCTCTAAGAATGATTTCAACCGTGTAATCCAGAAATTCTGCAAGCTGTGAGATCAAATTTGTAATGTGCCACTTCACTGGAGATTAGAAGACCTTTTGCTGCTTTTGTCCCTGCATTTCTCCTGCTCCTGATCCTGCACCCGGCTGTGACCCAGGCAGGCAGAGGTACAAGTGCAAGCAGAGCTTCGTGTCAGCGCTCACTCCTGCATGCAGGCTGAGGAGGGGCTGGTGCTGTGCAGGACTGTTCAGACACACACAAGGGGCAACAGGCTTTCCCTTCTCTCTGGCATCAGCTGTTGGTCATCACCAGAAGCATTACAGACATCAGGCATTAAGACCACTGAGGCAGTTTGATGTTCAGAATACTCTTGGCCTTAAAGATCCTGTGTCCAGCTGCTGGAAGAGATGAGGGGTGTGGGTTGCACAGACATCTGTAATGCTGGTATGCTG
The DNA here is from genome assembly GCA_013400635.1 of Hypocryptadius cinnamomeus. Classification (NCBI taxonomy): domain Eukaryota; kingdom Metazoa; phylum Chordata; class Aves; order Passeriformes; family Zosteropidae; genus Hypocryptadius; species Hypocryptadius cinnamomeus. Next base: position 13,440 of record VYZP01071796.1, read on the forward strand.
CAGCATTTTATTTTAACATCCTGTTTATCCTCGCCTTCGTTTTAGCTCATTGCTGGGTAATGATGCAAGAGATTATCTGATGAAGCAGGAACTTGGAACACGAAACCAAATTTCCAGGCAAATCAGGTTTTCCATTTTCTCCTTGCAGCTCAAGAGCCCCTTCTGCTCAATCCTGGTAATTGTGTACACCAGATGAAGAACATGGCATTGACAGATGACTTACTACTGCAGTCTTTACTCCAGGATCTTCCAACAAGTTCCTATTTTCTCTTGCCAACACAACCACAAATTATAGAGGACCTTGACTTCTTCAGGCTATATATCAAAGTACCTAATATCGCATCTTTAAGGTATATTTTTTTCTTTAGTATAAATCATATAGCACATTTTTACTGACTAAAAATCTGAGCAGAAAGAGGAGCAGAGCTGGAGAAAGTGATGGAATTGATGACTTTTGAGCAAGTGAGAGAGGAGATATTTGCCTCTTGCTTCCTCTCCTCTCTTATCATACAGAAAAATAACATATAAGTACAAGGCAAATATTTCTTCTCTTTATATAGAAATAAAGGTGCTTTAAGGAGTTGAAGGACTTTGCAAATGAAAACCATCAGAGGCTACAAGACAAATCATAACTAGAACAGAAAGGAAAGGTATTAACAGACTCCCTGGGATGGAGTGGGCGAGAAGACCCTCACTGCCATTGGCATTGTAATGTCTGCAAGGAGCTGTTGGCATTTGCCAGCCAGGAGTGGAACACGACACTCCTGATGCTTCTCCTGGTCAAGACTCAGGATCGCTGCCTTTGCTAGTAACCATCCTTGGAGGATCATCGTGGTTCAGGGACAGACAGCTGGGACAATCCCCCCAGCCCTGTTCTGATGTGGTCTGTACTAAGTGCAAAGCCAGCACCAGGTGCACCAGGGTGCTGGGGTGTCACACTACAGGCTGTGTATTCTCTGAGCTGTATATTAATTTGGCTATTACTATAGATTTTTTCTGTTTAGTGTCTCAGTTTGAAAGAGAATAAAAAAATTCAATGTGAAGGCTTTACTAAAGTCTCAAAAAAGAGCATATAAAACTGCTTTTCTCAAATGCAAAGTCATCCAGCATACCAAGACTGTACTCCATAGCCATGGTCACAACCACATGCTCAGTCCAGGTTTTTTCACACTAAAGATATGGGTACACAGCTCATTTTCAAATCTTCTGGACTATGCCCAAGTAAACGAAGTTGCACTTTCTGGTTATTTAAGAGTTTTATTTCCTTTTATCATCTCAGCAGGCTGTGATCCCAGAAATGACAGTAACTGCTGGTGTCATACAGGATTTTTGGCTTCCACACACCAAGCTTATGATTCTGCCATCAAACTGTAAGTTGCACACATATGATTACAACTTTTCAGAGAGCAAGTCATAGTATTTGTAGGAAGCAGAAGATAATAGGCAGTGTTACCCAAAATAGAAGTCAATATATATATTCACTTTAATGGTGGGAAGACAGGCTGCAAGGCAGAAATCTAAAGCATTGCACAGTGAAGGAAATGGCTTGCCTGCACTGATGTGTTAAACTCACATCTGCTAGGATATAGAATGGAGTATTTCTCTCACTTTATATTAGGAAGTAATTAAATCAAAGGGGTGCAGTCAAATGCAGCTCTGAGAATCATGTGACATATTCCCCTTAGACACCTCTCTGGTTCACAGGAGAGAATACAATGCCCATTTGAACAAAACACCTCTTATACAGCTTTTTATACAGGAATTTCATACCTAGACTGGTCTAACCCAGGCACTAATTTGCTAGATTAACTCTATTGTGAACAGCTGCTACTCCTTAAAAATATTTTAAGTGCATCTGACTGAAACCAAAGGGACACAGTATGGTTTTGTCTTTCACCTCAATAGAAGTAGACCATTCTTGAGGAGAAATTCTCCTTCTGAATCAGGCTCTGATGAAAGACCAATGCCAAAAGCTGGCTCTAGCACTGGTCATACAAATTTCTCTGCAAATACCATTATTTCTGCCAAGTTTAATGAAACAGATGGCAAATGCTGCATCATGTACTTCCCAGCACATACTGGAAAGAATTTGGAAGCACATGTGTAACTGCACCATGCAGTGACATCTGTCTTAGCACTTATCTGTTGTCAGTTATGTAATATAATAAAATAGAGATAAAATAACATCTGCTGGAACAAGAATCTAGCTTTTAGGAAGTATTAAGGACTTTGTCTTACTTTCTATGAGGTCAGCAATAATTTTGTTATTGAAGTTAGTAGACACATAACTGAGGACAAAAGCCTATTTTAAGCCTCAAAATAGCTGCTGACCAAAGTGGAAGATAAATTTTTGAAGAAGTATTTACTGTAGTGGTGGGGCATTTTCTTGGGATGATTAACTAGTTAGTGAATAACAGGCATAAAGGGAATAAGACAACAGCACTTAGCAAATTATTGTATACACAGATGATTTAGTTTAGTGTGAAGTATTTTAGCTACATGATGCTGCTTTTCAAGATCAGAGCATAGGAGGCTCTGCTGTATCTTCAGATTAACCAGAAAAGAGTTTGAATGCTATAGTGAATATATCTATCCCCTTGGATTTTACAGGGAATCTTTAAATTTAGAAATTGATTCAAATCTGTGTGCAATCTACAGGGACAAATTTGAATCTACAGCTGGTGCTCCATTGACAATTTACTCTGAAGTGCCATAC
>VYZP01071803.1:1024-14297 GCA_013400635.1 Hypocryptadius cinnamomeus
TTTTTAAATAGACAGCTACACAAAGACCATTGTTTTTGAGTATTAAATGGACAAACCATGTGATTATGTGATGCAACTTGCAAAGAATCAAGTTTTATTTACACTTAAATTCTCCCAACTCATTAAATAACAAGGAAAATCTGTCTAGTGTGTGCTGTTTTAGATACATCACATCCAAACAGTTTTAAAACATAGTAAATAATATTATGAACTAGTTTCCCTAAACACATCATCTTCATTTCCAAACAACTTTCTCATCTGTTGCTGAAAATATAGATTAATAAGGGAGTAGCATTGTAAAGACAGCAAAGCAGATTGTGTCACAACATCTAGTTTTAATTGTTAAACGTTTTCCAGCTATATACACTAAACAAACAAAAAAAACCAACAAAAGTAAAGCCAGAGGAGAAAAGGACAGCTGCAGAATTGGACTTGCTTTGATTTGCTCTTGCATATTGGCATTTTTGTACACTACAAATTAACTGCTATTCCTGGTGTAGGCACCTGGATTGCAGAGTGGTAGAAGTCCTGCATGTAGCTACTTGAAATCTTGAATCTGCATATTGGAATTGATTCTTTAATATAGAATAAAAAAGGAAGACCTTCTCCTTTTTACAGGGACTTCTTAATGCTTAGGTTTTAGAGTAGCTAACTAATCAGTTGATTTTTTGATGTAATCCATAGCTCAGATGAAAAGGGAGATCTCTGAAAACAATTTGTTTTCATCTCAGCTTTTTTTTGGGGAAAAGTAAGTTTCACAAAATCTGGCCAAAAATAGCCAGGGAAAAGTTTCGGAAGTTTTTTGTGAGTGCATTGCAAACACTTTCGTTCTTCTGAAAATTAGGCACTAAAGGCACTCTTGTGCAGTTTTATTGACAGGATGAACTTCTTGGGCTACATGGGGATGACTTAGTAACATACAAATGCTTCTAAATTGTTTGACGCCCAACTCCTAGGAATCCAAATTTATCTGAGTCCATTACACATTACTGATCTGAGCAAAGTGTTGTGAAGGAGGGATGAGGATAAGCTAGATTTTGGTTCTGTTTTTCTGTCAGTATAAACAGAAGAAGTAGCATTTTGCTCACTTGTGAAACTCTTGCCTGCACATACTCTTTCTAGTATCTCAACAGCCAGTGTTCAGGAGATGATTCTTCTGTGTATGTTTTGTAATTCCCACATACAACCTGTGGAAAACATTTGCAGATCAGCACTAACTTCAAAACATGCAATGTGTGCACGAAATTAGGATGTAGAGCAACCTGATAACAGAAGTGGATGCAAACAATGAATTTCAGGTACATCCAAGAACTTAGAAAGTTTATATTGGAAGAACAGTTATCAAAGAGAAGCTTCCTTGAATTGTTTCCATAAGGATGTTGAACTGCAGCCAGCTGTGCTAAAATACTATCTTGCACCTTTCACCCAGCTATAAATCAGTTACATACACAGCTTGTGCGCTGACATGCGAAGAGCTGGCTTTTTTGTGGAATTAAAACAACAAATGAGGTCTTAAATGTTTAAAATCAGGATTCTTAAGTTAAAAAGCTTTTCTTTATTAATTATATTCCGGCATATCACCAAATCCTGACAACTTTGAAAACCTTTTAGGCCTAGGAGACTGATGTGGCTGCTGTGTTGGCGCAGTCATTTGTTCCAGCTTTTACATGTTACTAGAAGCATCTGTAAGTTACTTACAATCATATCCTGTCTTCAAATTTTATGTTACTTAAGTTTAGACAATACAATTGTAATGGAAAATATTTTATTTACTGTATGTGTTTTAAACTAAATCAATTTTGCAAGTAACTTAGTCTTGTTCCTGGTGGAATTTCACATTGGTTAAGCTCAAGCTACATTGCACTTGTGAATGAGTAATATTCTATTTTAACTGTGAATTAATGGCTTTTTGTATTGCTGCAGCTAAAAGAGTATACCTTTCATTGAGTTTACTGCTTTCCTTGAATAACTGCAACATAGGGGATATTTTCAAAATGTATATTAAATTAGATAATAGAAATTATATTTTTAAAACAAATTGTTAAAATGTAAGGAACTAAAGAATCCACTCAGTAGTTTTTTCTTTTTAAAACTCTTAATTCAACAATTATTTCAGTGCAGATAACTCCTATTTTATTTACGGTAAGCAGGTAATCTTATTCACATAATTGTATATTTTTAACAAAAGGGTTCTTTTTTTCTTTCAACTAATAAAAATCTTAAAATGCGTTCTGTATATCCACTTTTCACTATGTATCTTTTTAAAGACAAACACCCTTTTAACTTGTAAGAGTTGAAACTGAATGGTTGGATTGGATTCTAGTTCTGTAGTCTCCTGTGCTGTATATTGTGATGCATACATGAGAGGATCGGATGGCGTTTTTATTTGTTCTTTCAGTCTGCATCAACCAATGGTGCAAATAAAAGGGATTGTTTGCTGTTGTTGAGAAGCACATTAAACTCCTATTAGGAGCTCAAAATAAACTATATTGTAACAAGGATGAAATTATGTAGTGTGAATAAATTATGAATCTATTAAGTGAGCTGGGAAGCTTAATGCAAAAAATTTGCACTGGTTTAGAGACTGTTTTGAACTGTTGAAAAATGGCATCCATTTACTATGCTTTGATTAACAATTGTTTCTCTGTAATATTTTTGTACATTTGACAAAAATTTGAGTTTAAAAGGGCACTCTATATCCTGAATTCTGTATAGATATTCTAGACTAAGAAACAATTTTTAATGTTGTTCCCAAAATAAAATATATATGCATTCTGTGTAAAAATGTGCCATTGTTCAGCTTTTTTCACCACTGGAATTTAAATGACTGACAGAATTTAATCTTAAGTGCAAATTCAGCCTATAGTTTGGCAAAAGACTTTTGACTGTCTTTTTGGGTAATTATTTCACAGTATCTCAGTGGCTTCTGAATGATGGGAAAGAGCAGAGGCAGAGGGAGAGGGAAATAAAAAAATGGGACTCATTTATGGAGATGTGGCTTCTTGAGAGTATGGATGGCTCCATGGCAACTTCAGCAAGCACTGAGCATCAGTAGATGTAAGAACAGGTGAAAAACAGGCTCAGTATGACAGAATCTGTAAAGCTCTTGTTTGTAGGAAAAGCATAGCCCCTGGCTTCCTGAAGATAGCTGGTGCTCTCTCCAGCATATTTGTGGCTTTACTTGGGAGAACACTTCCCAGGAGTTCTGGTTTCTCAGTGGCTTTGTAATGGGATCACAGAGTGATGCTTTCACCTGATGCATCCTAGCTCATCAAAACATTTGATTCATAACATAGTTGCGGGTTACAAGTAGTTTCCAGGGAGTTCTTTTTGAGTTTGTTTTGGTTTGGTTTGGTTTTTTTATGGGATTTTTTTGGCAGGGATAGGAGTAAGGCTGAGATGAAATTTAAGTAGTAGAAATAACCAGTGCCTCAGGCCTCCACCTTCACAACTGAGTATCTTTCAAACCCCCTCATGTACGTCAGTCAGTTCATTAATCTGACAGTAAACAATAAGAATACAAGACCCTAAAAACCTTTCTTGGCTGATGAGACTGATGTGCATAGCATAGATTGATATCTTGTGAAGATCCATAATAAACCCTTATTTCCAGACCTGTTTTTAGATAGAGAGCTGAGGAACAGTTAGTCTTTTGGACTTGTGTATCTTGCAAGCATCACACTGAATGTCCTTGTTTTCCTGACTGCTTTTGTCACTGCTGACTTTTCAGTAATGCTGCTTGCTAAGAATGTTACCCTGTCTTAGCATTTCCTACCCTTCATGTGGCCTGCTGAGGGAGGGGACAGAAAAGAGGGAGAATGCTGTGCAGGAACAAATGCTTCCATTTGAGGAATCCCCAAAGAAGCACCCAAACCCTGGGTGCTTGGGAAGGTTTTTATTCCTGTGTGTATGGCAAGTCTCTTCTGAGTTAGGGCCTCACCTGGCTAGAAGCAGATTTTAGTGCATCAGATGAAAAATCTGAACTAAAAAAAAGTTGCAGGAGACAAGGTCTGCTTCCCATACATGAGGGACATGGAGGGATCAAACCTGGAGTCTGGGTTTGGGTTTGAAGCTGTAGAGTGAAGGGAACTGCTACTTCCTGTGCCAGAATCTGGTGGGAAATTTGAGGGAATGTGATGGCAGAATAGCAGAAGGTGCTTGCTTAAGGAAGCTCTGATGCTTCATGTGTTCAGAACCACCTTGAGTGGGACTTCCCTGCTAATAGTGATAGTTACTTCCATCTCTGTAAAGACAACCTTCTACTGCCTACAAAGAAAAGGAAGAGCCAACTAACTTGCCAGGCTGGGAAACTGATGGGGTCCACAAGTAATCTGAAAGGTCTTGCCTCCGTGTAGGCATGTGCCAGAGCAGCTGAGCAGAAAAGGCCTTGTGTTCCTGCTGGGCATCAACCTGACCCTGAAACAGCCCTAAAAAATGCTGAGACTTAACCAGCCACTGCCCTGCTTCAGCAGGTGGTTGCACATTACTGTTTTCCAGAGTTGCCTGGAAGAGTCTCAGTGGTTCCATGGAGTTGGGTGGCAGACAGAAACTGCTGGGAAAACAGGGGCTCACTTCACCTAGTTAAATGAGTAGTTCAGAGGGATGTTCCAACGTTTTGTTTAGGTTTCTTCAAGATGCTTTCCTTTGGCATTTTTTCCTCATTTTTTTTCTGTGTCACACTGTCTAAATTCAGACCTTGCTGGTTAAAAGTGATTATGTATGTCAATGTTATGTGTATTTTGTTTCCTTTGGTTACAAAGAGATGAAATGGCAACTGGTCAGGTTCTGACCAGGGTCTGCTACTAGCCCTGAAGCTTAAGGTGTCTCTGAGTTTGAAGCCAAGCTTCAGACTTTCACAGGTTTTGAACTGCTGTTAAGCTGTTAAGGGACTGTTGCAACTGCTGGGCTTGTGGTTTTATTGCAGTTTCTGTTGCACAGGGGCAGAGAAAACATGATCTTCATCAGCCTCTTTCAGATTGGCCATTTGAGTCATCCATGACCTAAAGCCATGGTCAAAGTAGGTGACTGGGAAAACTCAGTGTGGGTTTATCAAAGGCAAATCATGTCAGGCTAAATTGGCAAGTGCTACAGAAAAATAACGTGTCAAGAGAGAGCAGTATTGTCCAGCTGGACCTTGGCAAAGCATTTGACCCTGTTTCCCATAGCCTCTCCCTACACAAATGTAAAATATAGACTGGATGGGGGTGATCTGTGAAATGGGTAGGAATCATCTCATAGGTGATCAATGTGTTTTACTGAGGCTGGCAGCCTGTCCCAGGTGGGCACCCCCAGGAATCACTACTGGGCTCCATGTTGTAACATCTCCATGAATGATCTGGACGATGGGACCAAAAGCACCCTCACCACGTTTGCTGTGTCACTAAACTGATGTGAATTGAGGGGGACACGGGCAAGGAGAACCACCTTTCACAGACCTGAATGGGCCAAACTAGATGTTTCAAGGTCCCTGCAAGCCAGGACAATTCTTTGAGTCTACAAGTCATGATATGCCTAATTTGCACTTGAAAGCCTAAGACTGCAGAAGGAAGCAGCAGATGATGTACTAAGGCAGCTCCAGGAAACAAGTGAGGGAGAATAGTGCAGAAAGGATTTTTTTGCTACTAGTGATAAGGCCACGTATCTCCTGGCTCTGACAAGGCCACACATCTTCAAAGCTTGATTAAAATAACCAGGACTCCACGGACTTTTTTCACACAATCATACAACTGGGTATTAATTGCAGTACTTCAGAGAAGCAATCACAGCTTATATAGCAGAACAGGTCATACAGAATAGCCTATGCCACTTGGCTTAGTAGTAGCCTGTTCAGAACATTCCTGTTCTTGTCCAGGACACACCCCTGTGCTTGGACACCCTGACCAGAGTACCTCTTAACTGTGTGTAAGTATATTTTACTAGGATTAAGAAGCTACAGTGTTATTTCCCTTCTGCAGATTGTAAAATTCTTAACATTGTGAATTTAGTGTTACTCTTATCTACATTTTCTCCACATTAAATTTTCCAGCTGAGAGGCTAATGTGGAGTAAAAAGGGACCTTTTCATTTAGTGAAGCTCGGGTTTAACAGGGCCTATGAATCTTCACTATTAAAGTGTAGGCAATGAACATGATCTCCATAAAGAAGTACATTGTAAAATGGTACCCTTTTAGAATTTTATTGACCTAGTCAGCATTATTTAACTCATGCACAACCACAATTAACAGCCCTCTTAACCTCTTCTGATTAGTTGTCCTTCAAAAACAGTCTGTTAAGATGTGAAAGATGGCTTAAACCTTGGTAACTGCTTTAGTCAAGTCTCTTGGTCCAAGGCTCCACTGCACCTAAGCGCTTCATGGCAAATTCTGTCCATCAGAGATGGGTATCCCATTATCCTAATACAAACCTTAAGTTCAAGGACTGCAGGTTTGATCCCTCCACGTCCCTCATGTATGGGAAGCAGACCTTGTCTCCTGCAACTTTTTTTTAGTTCAGATTTTTCATCTGATGCATTAAAATCTGCTTCTAGCCAGGTGAGGCCCTAACTCAGAAGAGACTTGCCATACACACAGGAATAAAAACCTTCCCACGTTCTTCAGTTGTAGTGAAGCTCTATTTACTAGAAACAGAAGCACATATCTCAACATAATGGGAATGGATCCAAATAATTATTTTAAGAACTAAGACAATTTATTTAGCTGCATTTTAACATCCAACACATGTATTTATAACTTTTGAGTCAAATTCCCATTATCCTCACCCAGTACATACTGAATACATTAAGGCTACTTAAGTTTCTAATCCCCAAGTCAAATTTTCAAGTCAAACCTTTAAAAGGTGTCGTCTCATGCTCAGTACCAATTTCAGAGCAGAATGCTGCAATACCTACAGAATCACAAGCATCTCACGTTTGCAGTAACGCAAAAAGATCATCCGAGAGGAACACCAGGGCTCCTCAAAGGACTACCCACCACTAAAGCTTTTGACTAAGAGCATCATCCAGACGTTCGAAGAACTCTGGCAGGTTTGTGGCCACTTTCCTGGGGAAGCAGTTCCAGTGAGCATCTGAACTGCACTTAATTCTGCCAAGAATCAGCTGAAGGTTTAAAGTTTTACCAATGTTATGCTCAGTATCAAAGTGAGTGACACAAGCTTTTCATAAGAGAACTGCATCAAGATCATGTTTTTTGGTTCTAGTTTGGTGTGCATGATGCAGTAGTCTGAACTCCCATTTAAGAAACTGCCAGTAACAACATGCACTACAAAGTCTCATACTGGAAGTTTGCCACCAAAGGCGTTTATTGGTTATCAAATGCAAGTCTTTTTAGTATCGTGCACAGCATCTTTACTTCTGACTTGATTCAGACTTGGATGTAGAAGCTCTCAAAGAAGAAAGCCGGCGCCTCTTGGCAATCTGCTCCTGGCGTTTCTCCTTTGCTTCCTGAAAGGCATGAAGTATGGAGATGTTACATATTCATAGAGCACTTTAAAACACATACCAAGGAACAAACTAGGGAAAATGCAGCTTGAAGGAATGAATTCTGTAACTCAATAGTGCAAAATAATTTCCCTTCTACAGCTCAGAAGAATTCTGCAAGTATCCAAATCGGCACACACCTGTGTCTGTGCAAACACCCAAAACTGCGCTACACTGCACACCAAAATGTTACTATGCACACCCAAAACTTTAAACTTCAGTTAAGAAACTGATGTAGAGTTTTCAACACACCAAAAGTGCAGCTCTCTGTTTCTACCTAGAAGTAATGAAATTCTGGATGCACTGTGCCAGATAATTCAACTGCACTGCTTTCAGTACTGCTTCAGCAGTCACTGCAGTTTTAGGAGCAAGGGCAAACACATGCTAAGAAATACCTTCTTGCCAACTTATGCTCCATCAAGATCACCTGCTTAATCTCATTTCTCCACACAACCACTCAAATGCTAGGGCATCTTGAACTTAAACCAGAATTCATCTGAAATAAGATAGCCATGGGAAAAAAATATCCTTGCAGGCCATAACTGTTTATTTCCTTCAAAACAGGCTCTCAAATTAGTGGGCTTGGTTAATTTCTTTTCTCTACGACAGAAGAAATATTCAAAAACCCCAACTGACCAGCTGTGTTTATACTCATGTTTGGACACATATATTCAAAATGAGCAGGTACAGAGCAGCCACAGGCATACAGCTAGTTTGCTGTACAGTCCAGTTTACCAGACCCCCTGATTCCGGAGCTATATTCCGTACAGCTGAGCTAAAATGGCAAACGTACCTTCATCCTCTTGGCCAACAGCTTTGCATACTCTGCAGCTTCCTCCTTGTTCTTCTGAGTGCGCTGCTTCTTCAGGGCAATACGCCTGCGCTTATGCTGCAGCACTCTAGGAGTCACCAGTCGCTGGATCTTGGGAGCCTTCGTTCTGGGCTTCTTTCCTAAAAATCATTGCGGATCAGCAGAAGTGGCAGGGTACCTTACAAAGAGACCACAGGTCTCATCCAGCCAACTTTAGAGTAAGTTTGATTTACTATTACAACATTATTTAGTGTACTACGTATTACAGCAACTATAGAGAGTTCAACACCTTCAAAGATTTTACAGGGAAAATTATCAATTATCATCAGACACAGCATTAACAACATACTCTCTTAATGTTTGTGATCTGTTACTAGAAATGAAATGTGAATTCCTAGCTTCTCAGAAGACCTGTCTCCTTTAACTCCCCCCTAGACCTAGATTTTTTAATAAAAGAATCCATTATATAGATTCCACAACAAGCCGTTGTTTCCAGCATTAAAAAGACATCTACAATTTTACTTAAGTTTGACATTGTTTGTCCCAAAAAACAGACAGACTGTCCACAATGGGCAAACAAAACATACTACCACACTTAGAAGTAAAATAAAATTCTACTAAGCAATCCTGACAGATTTTAACAGTCTGATACACCACAGTCTGACATCCACCAGAATCATATTCTTCAACTGAGAAAACCATTTCCTATCATGTGCTCCTTTCCCCCACAAACTTTCACAGTACTCAAGTCTAATCATATTGTTCTAAACATCCACTTTTTTTCCCCCCCAATCAAAAGCAAAAAACCCCAAAATTAGAATCTTACACTGCAATACAGAGGTAGTAAGGACAGCAGTGCCCTGCCAATAAGACCTCACTTCAGACTGCCTGCCATAAGCACAGGGGGAAAAAAATCTTAGCATTTTCTCTCTACACTGCCTTTCCTGCTACACCATAGAAGTTTTAACAACATTCCACCTTGTATTTAACTTTCTTAGCAACTACTTTTGAGTTATCATTAAAAACACTACTAAAAATGACAAGATTCTATCAAACTTTTAAGAACAAACCGTGACAAAACATGGCAGAGGGGTGAAGGAAATGAGGCAACCAAGAAACTATTTATTTTCCACAAGTTATGGCTGACAAAGCTTAAATACAGTGAGTGTCAACTTCCCAGATGCACTACTAACTGTGCTTTGTCCAGTGCAGTAGGCTGGACACCTCGGCAGTAATTACATAAACCCTAAGAGCTGTACTCTTGGGAGTTCTTACCCTCTTTGTTCAGAGGCTTCCTCACAACATACTGGCGAACGTCATCTTCCTTAGAGAGGTTGAACAGCTTACGGATCCTGCTGGCCCTCTTGGGACCGAGACGACGGGGCACAGTTGTGTCAGTCAGCCCAGGAATGTCCTTTTCACCTTTGGCAAGACAAGTTTAAACATGCCAATTACTACACTACTGAGCACCAGGTTCAGCAGCAAAACCCTAAGTTTAAAATACGCAAGAATTCAAGGTAATCTTTGGGTTTCACCTGTCAATAGCAGCACCCCAGCCACCCTCAGCTGCTCTGACATGATCGGATTGCTGCAGCAACCGGAAGTGTTTCAGTAACCAGTGTTAGCATTACAAGAATGCAACACTCAGAGGACTCCTAAGACGCATTCATACTCTGAAACTGGGACTGCCATTTCCGTTTCACACAACTTACCCATCACTCTGAAGCAGGCTCCTTGCAGGTGCCTACGTCTATCTATTTATTGGCTGTTCACCCAGACTCTTACCCTTCTTCACTATGACCAAGTTCAGGACACTCAAGTTTGCATCAACGATGCAGCCACGGACAGACTTGCGCTTTCTCTCGCCGGTTCTCCTGGGGCGATAGCAGGAATGGCCCTTGCTGAGCAGGAGGCGGACACGTCCGTGAGTCAGGACACCCTGCTTCATGGGGAAGCCTTGCTTGTCATTGCCACCGCTTATCCGGACAACGTATCCCTATGAAAACAGAAACGCTTCTGAGCTACTCACGTCTTCATTTCCTCAAGCAGTAGATACCACAAGAGACTGCACAGAACAACGGAGCAGCATGTCCATGATTCAGCTTAAGCTGCTGTCACTGGTAGTGCAAAGAACTTTAACCAACACCTTTGGAACAGTTCAGCAATTTTACTCAAGAAACTTAAAAATACCTCTGTATACCACAATTTACAGTTAGTGTGATTCACATCCCTTTGAAGTTTTCTTGGAAAGTAATAGCACAAAATCTCTTACCATTATTGTCTAGCTTTTCTACAACTGTAAGCTTAATTAAAGCCAGTTATCTTGACAAACTGGAAATCTGCACAGAACACCACAGTAGTGATATACAGGAAAAAAGGGTTTGATCACTTTCCCTGTGAAGACAGCAGCAGAAAAGATCACACTCCTCAAATTCAGCTGCACGGCCCATATTAATACTAACTATTCCAATCCCATCCACCAAGCCAAGCATCTTTCTTCTCATACATTAGCAGCAATTGAAACAAACAAAGCCGATTTTGAACAGACCAGCAGTTTTATACTCCAAATTTAACTTGTCCTGAATACCAAGAGACAGCACTCAAATGAAGAGCAGTAAGCTACTGTGAAGTGGAACAAGAAACTCTGAACACAAAGCTTTAAAAACCAAACACCTCCCCCTGCCCCGGTAAACTACTGAAAGAGGCTGGCCTAACCATTAAGTTCAATATATATATAGCAAGAGAACCTCTCAACTTGACCACCAAATGCACGCCATACAAGCACTATAGCTGACAAGTGCATACTGGAGGAATTCTGTATTTTAAGCTCCTCAAACACAACTCTTACACATTCTTCTGCACTGCTTACCTTCCACTCCTCACCAAGGGAATCAGCCAGCACCTCCGTGGCCATTCGTTTTTCATAAAACGTCCTGAGCTTGCGCTCATCGTCTACTTCAATGAGCTTTTGGCAGCCAGTAGCCGGAAAAGAGATGTTGAGCTGACAAAGAAAAAACAAAGAAAATCTGGTTGAAACCTCTGAAGAAATATTTAAACAGAAAATTAGAGTTTACCTGATGGTTTGAGCTTGGCATTTCAAAGCTGGGATTCCCCAGCTGCTTACATAAATGCTCACCAGAAAAACCTGTCCCCACCACACTTGGGAGAGCCAAGGCAAGAAGGTCCCGTGTTCGGCCGCACTGGTCTGTACAACTCCTTCAGTCGCACAGAAAAGTGACTTTACTACAGTCAAGAAATCGATCAGAAAATACGAGCAGGACAAACCTGTGCTCTCCTCTTCCTACAAACTCCTCACGCCGCATTAAACAGACGCGCAAGCCACTGCAAGAGACCAGCACCTGCAGTAGGGGATCACTCGTATTTGCCGGGGGCCGCTGCAGAGCGCAGCGCTGCACGGGCGCCTGCCGCCACTACCTCGGGCACAGCGCACACGGCACCTCCCTACGGGGCCATGCAGTCGACTGCACAGGCCTCTTCTCGCAAAACCCCCTCCGAGCCAAGCGGCTGCTCCGGAAGCCCGGCGCTCCGAACCCCGCGGCAGCAGAGCCCCGGCCGAGGAAATGGGGCCCGCAAGGAATCCACTCCCATCCGCCCCGCAGCTGCGCTCCAGCTCCGCCGCCAAGGACCATCGGCCACCAAGAGCGGCTCTGCAGGCAGCGCCGCGACTATTTACGGCGGAAGAGCCCAAGCCCCCTACCCGAGCGCGGCCCCGGCCCGGTGCGGCCTCACCTTCATCCTGCTCACGTCTCGACGCCGCGGGAAAAGGCCGCACTTCCGCCCGCACTTCTTACATACACCCAGAAACTCTCGCGAGAGCAATACCACCCGCGCCCCACGTGACCGGAGCTGCCCAATGCCAAGGGAGGCTTTTACGGCAAGGGGCGGAGCCTGGAGGCGCGCTCGGGGGCGTGGCCTCGCTGCGTGGCCTGGCCCCGGCCCTCCCGCGCGCCCGACTTCGGGCGCTCCTGCCTGGGGCCGGGCCGGGCCCGTCAGTGGCTCCTTGAGGCGCCGCTCGCCGGGGACAAAGTATTCCTTGGGAACGGCCAGTAGAGCAGCACGCAGGTGCTCCGGGGCTGGGAGCACTGGCACCTGTAAAAAGAAGCGCCATCAATACGCGACGCACCGGCGCGTTGTTTGCGCTGTGTGAGCGGCTCCCGCCGAGAAGGGCTTCCCGGTTCCCTGCCGGCGCTGTGTCCAGCACTTTCTGCGCACGGGAGCAGGGGCGTGCGGGGAGCGGCGCTCCTCTCCATCACACGGCTGGAACTGGCGCTGTGTCCTGTGTCCAGTTCTGGCCTCCGCAGCACGAAAGAGACAAGGAGCTACTGCGGAGGGCCACAAGGATGATCAGGGGTCTGCAGCATCTCTTAGGTGGAGAGACTCTGGGAGCTGGCACTTTTTGGTCTGGAGAAAACTGAGAGGGGATCTCATCAATACATAGAAAAATTTCAAATGTAGCTGCCAAGAGGATGGCGCCAGACAAATTTCAGTGGTGTTCGGTGGCATAGCATAGAGTAATGTCCCAAAACTAAAACACGGGAAGTTTCACCTTAACATGAAGAATTTCTTTACACTGAGGGTAGCAGAGCACTGGAACAGCTGCCTGGGGAGGTTGTGGAGTCTCCTTCTCTGGAGACACTCAAAACCCACCTGGACGGGTTCCTGTGTCACCTGCTTTAGGTGACCCTGCCTTGGCAGAGAGGTTGGACTGGATCATCTCCAGAGGCCCATTCCACACATAACAGTTCTGTGATTCTGTGTGAGATATCTCTAGGCCTACAAGGGAGGCGGGCATGCTGCCCACGTCTGTGGAGCAGCTGGCTGCTCAGAGCCGCCGGGGAGCGGGGAACTGGCGCTCCCACAGCCAGGCACCTTCGCGACAGCCTGAGGAAACCCAAGCGGTACGGGGCCCCGCTACCTCAGCCCGGGGAGGGCCGGCCCGGGGCCGCCCCGCCCCTTGCGCGGCCGCGG
>VYZP01071808.1:1118-36562 GCA_013400635.1 Hypocryptadius cinnamomeus
CAGTAAGATTCAAATGAAAAGCCAAGCCCTGAGACAGCTATTTGTAAAAAGCTGAGGGTTTTATTTATCCATTCAAAAATCATAAGGCAATTCAGCAAGCATAGTATATTATATGTTTCAGCATATCACTGCTTTTTCATGTCTTCTGAAGAATGTATTTCCTCCACCTTAGAATGTAGCTGTGGCATTACTGTAATAGCAAGATGCTAAATTATAATTGGAGAGAATGAATAAAATATTAGTTTAGACTACACTATGCTTTGGAAAAAGGTTTTTTCAGCTAAATTAAAAGTAAACAATTTCTTTATGTGAAATGCCATTAATATAGAAAAATAGTAAATTATTTTGGTAACTACTTCTGTGTAGTGGAACACCCACAGTCTCCCTTTCTTTTCTGTCTCAGTGTCTTTTCCATGCCATCCCTTTTATTTGCAAGACTGCCTGTGCAGTACTAAGATACAAAGTTGACATGTAAGAGCAAAGACAGGTAAGTACAAAAAAACCCCACTGAACACAACACAAGTAGTTAGCATGATATTTTAATATAGTGTGCACAAAGCAAGAGTCATCGACACTTCAAGTTTTTCAACACTGCTTAAAAATTAAGTAAAATGTTCAGGTTTTTTATAGAGAGGATTTGCACACATAAATTGTTTTCAGGTAATTTTCCCCTCTTGCTGAACGCAGTACAAAAAGAACCTTATTTAATAGAAAAAAAAGAATTCTGAAAACCATACGAAGATAACAAAAAGAAATTATGGCAGTTTTTCACAGCACTTAAGTTGCTCAGCATGATAGCATTAAGTGACTTTTAGTTCACAGCCATCCTTAGACAACAGGTTGCTTACTCCTCTCTTAACTGGAATTAAGGTCTCATGTTGATTTTCCATGAATATACACGCTAGAAAAAATAATATCTCCCTGCTGATATACTTGGAAAACCTTTCAGAAAACAATGTCAAATTTGGCTTCAATTTGGGCAAAGAGAATTAAGTCACAGACACACAAGGAGAAATGCTAGGACTGCTTCACTTTGCCTGTATCCAACTTTTTGCCATTTCTTAACAGGACATTATAAAATTATTTGCAAGCATGAAAGAAAAGTTAATTAAATATGAAGGCAATTCTGGTGCCAAGAAGACAAATTTAGAGGGCAAGGTAACATCTACTGAAAGTCACAACATGAAGTGATAATTTCAGTTCACAAGAAACCAGCCCACATATAAAATATGCTCTTGTGTGAACATCTCTCTACAACTGGCAATCCCAAAAGGAAGACACTGGTGGCCAATTTAAGCTTTGGCTGTGTCCAAAATCTTTACACATAAAGCACCTGACAAATACATCCTCCTGTGCACAGTCTGGGAACTGTAAACCCTAAGAGAAGCCACAAGCAGGAGACACTACCTGACCAACAGCAGTGGAACGTTTATGGAATGTTTGTCAGGTTGCTTGGCAGTGCCCCCTTGAAGTTCCAAGCTTGATCATGCCCAACCCCCAAGTCCCTGGTGGGACTTTACTGTGGCTGGCACCTGATGGCCAAAACTTGGCAATCACAGAATCATAGAACAGCCTGGGTAAGAAGGCACCTTTAGTGACCATCTAGTTCAACACCCCTGCCATGGACAGGGACACCTTCCACTAGGCCAGTTGCTCCCAGCCCCACTCAGCCTGGCCTTAACAATTCCACAGATGGGACATCCACAGGTTCTCTGGACAACCTTACCACACCCACAATAAAGATTTATTATATACATAGTGGCACGTAGGGAGGCCTCAGCCCAACCTATGCATTTACTACTTGCTGCCAGGAATAAAAACCTCTTCTTCTCCCATCAAAAGAAAGTCCCTAGCTAATAGTATGCCTTAGCACAAAGGCTTTCTAGTAAGGCTCATTTTAGTAGCTCTGCATGATGGAAAAACCCCAACTTACTTTGTTCTAGGATTGCAACACAAAATACACTGATTTATAGTGGTGTAAAACTTTGTTGAAGTCTACAGCTTCAAGAGACCTCTAAATCCCAATCTTCTTCACCCTTTAAGCAACTGGTATTACAGAAAATATAATGTGAAAATGGTTTGATAGAATTACATAGTGGGTTGACCTTGGCTGGAAACCAGGTGCCCACCAAGCCACCAAGCCCTGGGTGAAAGAACAGAGCAAATAAGATGGGGAACAACTAGTAGCTTGAGATAAGGCGATTTACCAAAGCAAGAAAAGAAAAGCTGAAGTTTATGCAGCTCAGCAGTAGCCAAAGCACAGGTGTGTTATCAGTACCTTTCCAGCTACCAACACAGAGCACAGCACTGCGAGGGCTGCTGTGGGAAAATGAACTCTATCTCAGCCAGACCCAATACAGCTTTCCTTAAACACAAATTAATTCTGCTATTCACTTTTAATTATTTATTGATTACTTTAATATTAACCGTTCCATTATTTTTCCAAGGATTTTTTTATTATTTCTTCTGTACAGTAGATGAGTTTTGCCACTGCATTTTTTTTTAAAAGCAGTCAACACACATGGAGTTAGCATGATGTATAGCTACAAGAAGTTTTTGAAAATAGGACTGATAATAATTTCTTTTTTTAAGCTGTGTTTTTAAGGAGATAAAGGACAAAAGAAAGGTAATGTAGACATACACACAAATATTGTGATAGGAAACAGAAAAAACAGCTAGGGAGGTTACATGTCAAACTGGGCCAGTACAGTATTAAAAAAATTCCACATTTTATCTTTATTTGCTGTGTGGTTGAACTTATAAAATATGCATGTATGAATTAAAAGTATTATTAAGTCACAGGAAAAAAATGAATTAAAAATTTAAATTAATGTCTGATCAAACCAGTCACATTTCTATGTAGAACTAAACCAGTCACATTTCTACATAGAACTAAAATAGTCACATTTCTACGTAGTGTTTTCTGAGGCATACTCAAGTAGGAAAGCAGCTGAGACCCACTAGTGTCACTGAAACAAGCTGTAATATTAAAATATTGAATTTCCCTTGGCTGGAGTCATTAATATTAGTTAAAATATTGAATTCTGTTCTTTACAATTAGTGTTTGAAAATCTGGAATGATCCAGCAACAATAAGAAATCTTTATGAATTTAATTCTGCATTTGCTTCATTGTGATTTCACATTCAAAAAAACTCATGCAAAAGAAAGGCTGCATTAAGAGAACATCAGTGACTCATTCAGGAATCAGAAACATCTGAGATTGCTTTTATAATGTTAAGTCATCTCAGCTGTATGAATACTTTTTCAGGTCATTTAATGAGAGGATTTTATTCAGAAGATCCCCATCTCATTTAGGTATGGCAATAAGTGAACAGTTTGTGTTGAAAAAGATGCTAAATGTGAGGTAGCCAATCCCTCATTTGCTGTAGAAGAGAAATTTGATATTGTGAATAAGGTAGCACTTGCAGAACAGTTGTCAGATTAAGGAATTTGAGTACTGCCTAGAGAAATTCAAACTTCTCTTTCTCTATAAAATCCAAGACCATACTGGAATAATTTAAATCATAATTTTAACAAATTGTCATTAATTCTGATTTCCTCATTTTCTATACTCTATTTTAAATCCTCCCAGCTTGGGTTGTGGAATCTTAAGATCTCATTGTTGTAATTTAACATTTCATAGACTTTAGAACATAAAGGAATTGCAGCTATCCAGGCAGAAGTTGAGCTTTAGGATACCTGCTCTTCATCTAAACCAAACTGACTGAGAGAACTCATCCTTCTTTCCTCTTTCAGTATTCTTGGAACTTGATTCTAGAGGACTACAGGCAGTCTATAGTTATGAATTTCTAGGAAATACAAGGTCCAAGGCATCCAAAGTCAGTGAATAATTCTGGCTATACTTCCTTTGTTTCCATCTAAAACATGGCATGAATGGATGCACAAATGCACTTTATTTTGTATTACATTTTATTGGGACTTTCTAGTTCCCTCATATGTTGAAACTACTAAATCTCTAAATTCAAAGTTTGTATCTTTAACAGATAAATACATGCTCCAATTACCCAAACATACCCTGACATACGTATTCACTAGGTACTCAACAATTCATGGAATTAGTGTATAAACAAGATATAAGAAATATATCTTGAGCAACTTCCCCCTGACGCTTGCTTTTTCTAACCATCTGGTCTACAGCACAATATTATTGTCACATGCACTTTTTGTTCTCTATAAATTTCACTTTTATTTCATATTAAAATACGGGTTTAAATAAGTTATTTGATAAAGATTAGTGGAAAATCTGTGGCACTGCCAGGCACCACCGGCATTTATAAGTCCCTGGTTGGTGCTTTGGTCACAGTAAAATCCTTCCTTCCTTTTGTAACTCAGTAGAATTCAATTCTTAAAATATTACTGCTGGAAAACTTCATTGATTCCTGTGATTTTTAAAATTTAAACAGCAAGAGAAATGTTTTTTCCAATAGCAATATTGAGTGAAATTACAGATTAATTCTTGTCTTGCTTTCAGCAGAACCCAATCTCCAGCTCAGCTACTCACTTGCACAGACTTTACACCTTACAGCATTTTAAATGTTCTAAATTTTACTTCAAATTTTCATTCTGTGTGCATTACCACCTGTGAGAAAAGGCACTTTTTTCATGCACTTGTTTTCATTTGTGTTAAGCCAAATCTCCTTAAATGTTCAGTTTAACGTTCAGTTGGTTCCCAGCTTTATAGAAGGATACCCTACAATTTGGGCAGCTATAAATAAAGTCTTAATCCATCATTCTGATCCCTATTTTTTTATACATCGGTGCACTGAGTATTCTAGCAAGAACTTTTCCACCCATACAGCAAACCAGAGCACCACTATGTAACGGAGATGTCAGGCTGGGGCCATCTACTGGTTGTACTGCTGAGCTTTCATTGACAAATTTGAAAAACTGCTTTACACACGTAATTCTACTGCAGTTATAAAAGTAACAGCATATATTAATACATTAATCACCTAAGTATGTGATGTTTCTTGTGCAATGGTTCTTTGCTTTTAAGATTAAATATTGCATGAAGTTAATATGAACCATTTATCAAAAGAAAAAATAATTTATTTTGCTTTCATCAACAAAATAAAAATGGGGGGAAAGGGGCCTCCTACTTCCCAATAACACCTAAAAGAAAAAGAAGCATAAAGTAACCAAAAAGAAATTGAAGAATAAAGTGTAAGATTTCATCATGAATTTGTATGTGTTGTTCTAAAATAGCTAAAATGCTAAAATGCACAGTTTTTTGGGTATCAAAAAAGATCTGTCAATTTTATGATGTTCCTTAAAGATTCTTATTAAAAATATATTCAAAAAAATTCAGCAAATGAACAGAAGACTAAAGCCTTTTAAATTGGAAGTTCTAATAAATGAGCAACTACAAAGCAAGAATAATCCAGATTGATTGAGTCTGGAGACCAAAAGTATATTTACATTATGATGCTGTTAAGTATGTATTTACTCATTTATTATATGATAATACTGATAATTATTTGTGTTGCAATTTAGTCTTATTTTTTATTTGAACTGTCTTCAGGAGCAAGAGAGAGCATTTTACAGATTTTACAAGTTTAGGTGAGACTCCTTGCCCTTATTAAATTGCTATGCATATACATTAATATATACACTGAGACAAAAATATTTACATACTAACTCCCTATGCTAATGCCTATACTTTTATAAATATATATTTACACATGTATATAGGTATGCAATACATGTACATTCATTTATATCTATATATACATATGCACACATGCATGCACACCTGTATATCACATGTAATTTGTACCTTTTATACTTTCAGTTAAACAAAATCCTCTGTTGGCTCTCAGTTATACTGGGATTAAACACTATTCACATCTGCCCTAAGCAGATCCATCAGCAGGAGACATTTCTAGCAGGAGCTCTAAGTAGCTGGTAATTTTATCAAGAAATGCAAAATGCAATTTAAAATGTATAAAAGGCAGATAAAAAATAAGAAGAAAGAGTATACATGTTGCAGGTTTGGAGATGAGGCTACAGGAGCTAAAACTGGGAAGAAAAATATTGCCACCATCACAGACAGAACTGGTAGAAACACCTGCAAGAGAAAGAAAAAACTGGTTTAGGAATTAAACTGACCCACTGTGGTTTTCCACCTCATTCATAAGAATAAAAACATGGTTTTTGCCACACTAGAGTACCATTTCTCACGCTGCTGCAAGCTCACCCAGCACAAGAGTCATTTGACCTCAAAATAGCTACAAGATATGCATCTTTTCTAAAATACGTCAGGCTCCCTCTACTGTCAAGGGGAAGAGATAGACCTGGTAAAGTACCTGAAATCCATCTGTCCACATATTATGGGCTCCTCAAGGAAACTCAGGGCTGTGGTGCTCTGGCTGGGCCAGAGTTAATTCTCTTCACAGTGGCTTGGTAAGGAGCTGTGTTTTGGATTTGTGCTGAACACAGAGATGATAACAAAGACGATTTTGCTAGCACTAAGCAGAGCTTACACTCAGCAACCTGGTCCTGCTGTTGTTTATCATGGTAATTTCAAGCTCTGATCCACCTGTCCTGTCAGTTTTTACTACAAAACCTATAAAATGTCTGCTCAATTAAACATTAATGCATAATAATATCAATTTTTATGTCCACCTGGTTCATGTCAAACACTAAGAATTTTCATTCCTGAGATTATCAGCAGCAAGAAGTTGTCACAATCTCTTCCAAACTGCAAACCTAAGTCTTGGACTCTATTAATACAGCTGTCCAAATAGAAGATTCTTTTAAGTTAAATTACATGTCTTCTTGTCCCTTTGATCTTAATGTATTAACGCCACAGCAAGATTGCTGTGGGTGCAACTTAGTGTGAGCACAGGAGTTAAAGGCCCATCGGCTGATACCTCCTGCTCTCTGTTACTACCCTGTTCCTCCCTGGAGTGAAATAAAGCTCAAATTCATCAGATCTACCAGAACATCACTTGACCCTCCACCACACCTCTGAGAGGAAAACTGTTCTGCCCTTCAGCACTTGCCCGAAATTCAGCCCTTTGCAGACTACTTTCTTCCTCCCTGGGTTTGACATTTTAACATGTACAAACAGTTGCCTTCTCAGATAAACACACTCCAACTAATACCGTCCCTCTTCACACACCGTCAAGGGCTTCGTTGCCAAGTCGAAGCTCCCACTTTTCAGTTTTTCCAGGCTCTGGTATGTTCTCCCTCCCTTCTACAGCCTCCTCTCTCCAGGGTCCGCATGAAGACGCGCTTAGCGAAGCCCTTCGGATCACACATGCACGGAAACATCCACGTTTCGCCTTTTGCTCTCCCAGGAAGCGTGGGACACGGCAGTTCTCAGAGCCACCGCTCCACCTGGGACACGGCAGCTCTCAGAGCCACCGCTCCACCTGGGACACGGCAGCCCTCAGAGCCACGGCTCCACCTGGGACACAGCAGCTCTCAGAGCCGCCGCTCCACCTGGGACAGCGCACCCTCAGCTTCCCCCTCCGTCACCAAAGGGCACTCGCGGGCCAAAGCAAACGCGCGGAGACGACGGCCCGGGCCGTGAGAGGCGGCCGCGCTGATTGGTTGCGGCTCGGAGAGCAGGGCGGGGCCGGGAGGAACGGGTTTGCTTATTGGATACAAAGGGGGCGGGGCGGGGCGATCGCTCTGATTGGCTGCGGCGCGTCGAAACTCAGGGCTGGCGGCCGTTGGCGCGCGGTTTGAAGATGGCGACGGCGGCCCAGGACGCGCCGGGAGCGGCGGACGGCGGCGGCAGCAGCAGCAGCTCCGTCAGCAGCTTCATCAGCAGTTCCGTCAGTAGCTCCGTCAGTTCGGCCCCGCCGGAGGCCCTGGAGGCCGTGGCCGCGGAGTGGATGCTGGAGTTCGCCTGCTCCTGCCTGTGCCGGCACTTCGCGGAGCAGAGCGGGGCGGAGTTCTGGCGGTGGAGGGACGTTGCGGAGGGTGAGGGCGGCGGCGGTTCGGGGCTCTCCACAGTCGCTCCCGGGGCGGCGAGTCCTGAGGGGCCTCAGGGGCAGCTGCCCCCAGCACGCCGGGGCGTGGGAGCGCTAAAGCACTCGTAGCCCGTCGACCACCGTGGTCAGCAGCGCTGGGGGTGGTGCTCAGCTCTTTCGGGGGCCTCAGGAGATCCCCCGGCTACCGGGGAGCCTGTGGGGGCTTGGGTGGTATCGGCAGCACTCGCACACGGTAGCAACACAGCAGTGCTGAAAATATTTCAGAGAACTATAGTCTGGCAGACAGAGATGAAATTAATCTGGTGACTGGGTTTTGAATGGAAAAACGTATATTTAAAATGAGAAATAAGCTTTAGAGTGAGAGTGGTTGACAACTAGAAGTAAATGTCTAAGTCCCAGATAAATTTGATGGATTTATGATGTTTTCTTCTGTAACAAGCAGTTTTCTTGAGGATACCAGGTTAGAGCTTTGGGGGATATTTTGTCTGTGTATATGTTCTTGACTCAGGTGAGCGTAGTGGTATGACTTGTTTAAACTTCTGCAAAGAGTGGAATACAGTGGCATGCAGAATGATTACTAAGATTGATATGGGATATGGTAAGAAATCTAATAGTACTTTGAATGAGGAGCTGCTAGATTAAATTATTTATGTTGCTTCTCAATGTGTGGCCTTTGGACTGCAACTCAGCAGGAGAATTGTACTGAAGTTTTGTGAAGGTGGGAAGCAGAGACGCTGTCAATGCAAAAGCAGATTGAAATATCTCCTAGGAAGACTGAGTGTATTAGTAGAAACTATTAAGTAAGTTGTACAGAATACAATATCATGTGGAAATAAGAAGTAACAGCAAATTTTGAACTTGTTGCTACTCTGCTCAGCAACAGAGGAAAGAGTTTAGCACTCTAAGATTATAAAGTCAATATTGTTAAAGACTTTGGGAAAAGCTAAGTCATAAGATTGTAATAGAAAAGTAGGTGTGGTTTTTCCATAGAAACTCAGAACTGTTACTCTTGCAAGTGTCAAAGGGAGACCCTACAGAAATAATGATTGGCTGCCAACAAGAAAGTCAATTCAAACTGAAGCAAATGCAGAAAGGTAGGAAGGCAGTGGTTCCAGATGATACCCAGCAGCTCCTTTGTACCCCATCTATTCAGTGATTCACTTTTCATTTTATGTGGTTCTGTATTATGCTGTGAAGATGAATTACTAGATCCAGCACATTAGCATAAGAAATTCACAGTAACCTGCATGATGGGAATAAACTCATGATAGCTCCCATTTTAAAATATGTAATAATCCTTGTGACCTTCCAGCCTCACAAGGAGGATTTCCCTTGTAAATTTACATTTCTGAGTAAGCTTTCCACGGTTCTGTATGTTACTATAGCAACATGTAAGTGTTACCAGTCTGCCCGCAGCTCGTGGTGGGCATTCCCTGGAAGTGTTCTTTGGAGCAGACAGCTGTCTTTTGCAGTAATCTGCCTACAAAAAAAACCCCTAAATTCAATACTATGGTTTTTGAATTGGATGAATATAAGCCTGTGATTAATTCTGCTGTTTCTTCAGAAAAGGATATATTCTTCTGGTCAAGCTCTTAAATATTGTTTCAGTTGTTTTAGCAAGAAAGAATACTAATTAAGTGGGTTTCATTGGTTTCTTAAGGAATTAGAAATTTAGTGAAATCTGATAACACAGTGTCTAGTATATATCTAGCCACACTGTGGCAGTGCTGGAGCAAGACTGACTTAACTTTTCTTTTCAGCTCTTATTAGTGGCCTCTCCCAAATACCTCCACATCAGAAAAAAACAGTATATCTCTGTCAGCTTTTGATAAGAATTGCACAGGGAAAAAGCCTTGGTAAGTACTCGGGTTCTTTTTTTCACTTGTTTAAAAATCGTTGCATTAACTTCTACAGAGGTACATTGCATATGCTTTCACATAGCCTTTACTGTGCATATGTTTTTTGGCTTTTTTATATAGATATAGCTACATATAAATAAATCGAATAAATTTCACTTTTTGTATTATCTTTATTACACATGTGACTGAGCTGTCTGCAGCACTGGTGTTACTCTGTGCTGACTGACTTACCTGCATGGAGTTTGAATGACCATATACTTCTTAAATTACCAGAGGTTTTTTGTCAGAGTAGTATCAACAAAAGAAATACGCTGGAAAGGACTGACTAGCTCTTAGTGAGCAATACTTGCAAGTGTAAAACTCAGGATATGTGTTCTTTTCTGCACATTTAACTCTAGAGATTAAAGTAGGACAGACAGCAGGACTGAGAAGATGGATGAAAAGGATGATTGCCCATGTTTCCTACAGAAGACTGTAAGACTCTCAGCTGGCAGCAAGTCCTTGGGGCTCTTACTCACTACCATATCTTCTGGTTGGCTGCATTTGCAGCTTGTTGGTTTAGCCAAGATGATTTTGTTTCAGTTTCTGGAAGACTTTAACTTCTTTTTTTTTAACTGTTTGATAAAACTCTTTGGAATTTAAAGACTTCAGAAGCAGTCATGAAAGCATAAGCATGGAAGAAAAAAGTGTGTTCTAGCCTAGCAATGCCACAAAGTCTTGTTTTTATGCAATTAAATTTCCTATGTTGCTTATCATGTATTATGTCATCCTGATTTAGTTTAACTTGGGATTCAAATTCTAATATTTAAAATAGTTCATCACGCTACTTAAAATAGTATACAAATTATGGAATTTTTGTGCTAATGCTCTAAATTATATTATTGTATATAGCATTTGAGAATATGACTTCATTGTGCATTTTTATCTTATCAGTAGAGAATGATCTGTATGCTGAGGAAGATTGCATGTGTGTAGCAGGTATTACATCAGGTGTAGCTGCACAATGTACATGGAAAGCTAATATATGGCAGCTTTCCTATTTTTCTAGCTATTAAAATATTTTATCTGCACTGATCACACAGAGTAGGCTGTTTCAGCTCTCTAAGAGCTAAACACTTTGGTTTTACACTATTAAAATAAACTTGATTGAGACAGTAATTAGAGAAACATGTTTATGTTTTTGTTGTGTTTTTGTTTTAGTTATGTGTATATATGCACATAATTCTGCTTGAAATTTCACTGTTTGACATTGTAGCAGGTATAAAATAATTTTTCTCTTCAGTATTGTGTAAATTGTTTACCTTCTGTCCGAAAAATGCTTAATGAAAGGAGTAAGTTATTAAGAGAGATTCTGCTGATACCATAAAATGAAGGCATAAGTGAGGCTGTAGTTCAGTGAACATCTCGAATTAAACTGGCAGTGCCATGGGAAAAAAGCACTTGTGCACCTGCCAGCTCCTCCTTCATCTGCTACATTGGCACACTCACTTGTGCAGGTGTGCAATGACCAGACTGGGAAACTGCTTGAGAGTGTTAAGGGGATGAATATTTGGCTAGACTAGAGTTCTGCCAGAACTGGTCACTGATCCTTTGCTGGGAGTTTGCACAAACCTTGGCGTTGGCACAGCAGCACACTGGCGTGGGGGTTGCTTCTGCTTTTTAACTGACACTCCTGTGTAGACCTGTTTGAGCTTCCCTCTTGGTTTAAGCACTTCAAATACAACAGAAAATTAAGACATGGGAATAGTGATAGACACAGGAAGAAAAAAACAAACTACTTAGCATGGTGATTATATTACAAAATTAATAGTATCAATATCAAACGTTGTGAAATCTCATGCTAAGTTTAATGTATTATTAATGCCAGACCAAATACCCAATTGCAAGTGGCATTTTAAGTGAACAATGGTTAGCTGACATAATACCCCCTGAAAATGCAGCAGTAATGTTACTAGCAAGGGTAGGAAGAACCAGTCTCTGAAAAGAAGACAGTTGATTCAGGTTTCTTAAACACCTAAAACCTGAGGAAAAAGGAATTGAAATTGTATAATACATATTACTTTACTGCGTATAAATAGTGTAATCTATTTAACTTTATCCTTTAATTTTTATAAGTACTTTGGTTTTTTCCTCCTCTAAGGATTACATTTTGAAAATGATCAAAGAATTTCACCTTTGGAATCTGCTCTGTCTTTCTGGACTTTAATTGAAAGGGAAGAAATTCAACTGGAAAAACTCCATGAAGAAATTCGTCGCTTGATTCAAATTCAGGTCTGATGCTACCTGCTCATTGGGGATGTGTAGCGGAGATCTGCCTGGCAGGAAGGGACCTGGGGGTGCTGATCAACAGCAGCTAAACAAGAGCCAGCATGTGTCCAGGTGGCCAAGAAGGCCAGTGGCATCCTGGCTTGTACTGTGGCCATCAGGACCAGGGCAGTGATTGTCCCCTTTACTCGGCAGTGGTGAGGCCACACCTCGAATCCTGTGCTCAGTTCTGGGCCCCTCAGGACAAGAAAGACTTTGAGGTGCTGGAGAGAGTCCAGAGAAGGGCAAAGGAGCTGGTGAAGGGTCTGGAGCGCAAATGTTACTAGGAGAAGCTGAGGGAGCTGGGCCTGTTTAGCCTGGAGAAAAGGAGACTCAGGGGGGACCTTGTCACTCTTTACAACTGTCTGAAAGGAGGTTGTAGCCAGGTGGGGGTTGGTCTCTTCTCCCAGGTGACTAGTGACAGGAGGAGAGGAAATGGCCTCAAGTTGTGCCAGGGGAGGTTTAGATTGGGTATAAAGAAAAATTTTTTCACACGAAGGGTTGCACAACATTGGAACAGACTGCCCAGGGAAGTGCTAGAGACACTGTCCTTGGAAGTGTTTGAAAAAAACATGTGGATATGGCACTTGAGGATATGAATTAATGGTGAGCATGGTGGTGTGTGCTAGGTTGATGGTTGGACTTGATGACCTTAAAGGTCTTTTCCAATAGAAAAATTCTATTCTATCCTACTAAAACAGAGCCCTTTTTACAAAAATCTTGGGCTATTAGCAGACTGAACTGAATTTTCAGTTTTAGTACAGAGTAAATAGATCTGTGCAGGGGACCTTTTTCTATCTCATATAGTTCCTGTTTGTACCAGTTGAAATTTGTTTCAAAAGCTGCCAGTCTGAAAAATGTACCAATTGAAATAAATTTCAAAACTGATTTCAGAACTAACTGTTAGAAGTAGATATGTGTCAGTAACCCTTAAATATATAACCATCTGAATTTTTGGAGTCCTAGAAAACTGTAGAATTGTGAATTCTCTTGCTTTTCCTGAATCTCAGGTGGAAAGTATTTAATCTTATCTTTTAATTATATTTCTTGTAGATTGTAGCAGTCCATATGGAAAACAGATATTTCAAGGAAGCTGCTGAAGTTCTTGAAAGGCTGTTCACAGACTCTGAATCAGATAAGGTAGTAACTTGTTTAAATTGCATTAAAAGCTCTTGACTTTCAGAGGATAAAGAAGGGAGTTGGTTTGCAAAGCTAGCAAACCCTACCTGCATAACTTCAATCTCATTGCTGTCTGTGTAGTCACTTTCATACCTATGTCACTTTAAAATACAAAAGGAAATTTGTGGCCAGGAGATTGATAGACATACTGGATGATTTTTGTGGGAGTAAAAGGCTTTTAGCAGCAGTCATTCCTTCTTCCACTTCATATGAGGAGTGAGAGGGCACTACAAATTCTGGGAATTTGGTAGTGCTGACTACTAACAGCCAATTTGCTGATTTCTGTTGTAGTGGACTGTTTGTCACCTCTGATTAGTGTTCTATGTACCAAAGCATCCCAAGGAAGGAAAACTCATTAGCTTCTGTAGTACAGACTGAATGCTATTATGCCTCTGACTGGAAAAGACAACATATGTGTTAGGCCACCTCCTGATTTGAAGTTGACTGCATCATTCAGAAAGTTGCAAGTTTGAGTGAATATTTCTCTAATACAATAGTTAGTGCACACACTTGAATTTGCTGGAGTGGAGAAAAGAGCAACAGAAGAACTGTAGGTGAAAAGAAGTTAAAAATGCTTCCTATATCTTCAACTGGTATATTAGGACACATGTTCTCTGCAAGTAGTAGCCTGTGTATAACTTACTCTTGAGATACACTTCCATTCAGAGGATTTGGATGTTTGGAAAGTGTAGATTGTGGTAATAGTACTCAATTTCATTAATAAAAATGTAACCTATACACAGAAGATAATTCTCTGGCTATATTAGCTTCTGTAAAATTCAGAGGGATTGGTAGACAAGATGTGAAATTCTAATTATCAGTATTGATGTATCCTTAATGCTGCTGTACTAAGTTATCCTTCTGAACACTATACACGCCTTCCAATGGCAGTCTTTTTGAGACAGCAAATGAAAAGAGAGAACTGAGTAATGGGTGGCTTTTTCTGAGTGTTTTTCCTCCACTGACAACCCTGCTTCCAGTGTTATTCATAAAGGAAATGAAAATGTGGATCTCTGGTCAGTTATACTTTACCATTTACTGAGCACATAGAGTAAATACCTGGTATTATGTCTAGCTGACTCTAGAACTGTTTCAAACTGCAGCATGAAGTTGTATAGGGATAGTCAGAAAACTGTATAATCATCATGTTTGGCTTTCTGTATTTCCTGTTTAGCATAGATACCAAGTTTGCTGCAGGATTCCTGTTGTATAAAGCTATGCTTTTCTTAGCCTTTAAGGGTGAAGCTGGCAACCGTAATTAAAACCAAGGATCCATATGTTCCTCTTCTCCAAAGCTTCAGTTACAGTCTTTTGATAAGTAAAATCAAGTCTTACATTGAACTTTTCATGAAAGAAAATGAAACTAACTTCTTAATACAGGTATGTTGAAAGTATTTTAAAACTTTTGAAAAAATTTACCTGATACGATTAAATAGATTTATCCTTTCAAGGGAGTTGTTTAGGCAATATTCTGTTACTGTATTAGATGAAAAGGAAACTTTCCCTTCCTTTGGATTGTCTTATTTTCAACCTTTTTGTTTTAACTAATACGTCTTGGAGAAAGTTAGTAGGAAAGTGGCTCCTCTTAAATATCTTCTATGAATGTTTTTCCCACAACTGTTTTGATTAGAAAAATAGTTAGGACAAAAGTGTAGTTAAAACAAGATCTGTTTAAGAGATGCAGTTCTGATGTGGGACTCCTTAAACAATGTAGCTTTATATTTAATGCTTATTTTATTTAAGCCTACATGACTTCCCATACTAAAAATAAAAAAATCAAGAGCTGTTAATTTGGATAAAAGCTTTAGGAATGTCAGAAGAGTTAGGAGATAGAAAACTATTATTGCTGTTTTCCTGTAAATACAAATGTTCCTTACAAAGAGTCTTGCTCAAAAGTGATTTAAAATTGACAAGAACAACATTCCTTCTTCAGTTCATCTTCAGGAAGATTGTAAAGAATTTCTCTTATGTTTACTTCATATAAAAGAATATTGAATTATTCAATTACAAAAGCACAGACGTCTAAAGGTAATAAGAAGCAAATTTTAAATAAACAATCCTGAAGTTCCTCTGTGTTTTTCATTTTCTTACCAGAGAGATTGGACAACTTATTAAATACACTCAAACTATAATACAAGGAATACTTTTTAATGGTTTCACTTTAATGTCAGTTTTCAAGTTTATTTTGCAAGGCTCTTTCTTTGAGTCTAAGAGGAAGTGGAGGCTTGGAGGTGTCAAGGAAGCCCAGAATTCCATACTAACATGCCTAAGGCCCTCACTGCCTGCATCCCCATTGCCTGCATGTTTGTCCTACTGTCTGCACCCACATTGCAAATCTTACTTTGAACAAAGTTATTCTGGCACACGGAGGAGACAACTTTGTGAGGAATTCCCACTTCTGTGCTGCACACAGGTTTTCCAGCGGTGCACCCTGTCTTCTCTGGAGAAGAACATTCTAGCT
Source organism: Hypocryptadius cinnamomeus (assembly GCA_013400635.1). Lineage (NCBI taxonomy): Eukaryota > Metazoa > Chordata > Aves > Passeriformes > Zosteropidae > Hypocryptadius > Hypocryptadius cinnamomeus. The sequence goes on from VYZP01071808.1 coordinate 16,887, forward strand.
TTAACTGCTAATTTCTCTTTCTTCTAGTGCCAGATGTAGAAGTACAGCCATAGAATAGTTTTGATTGAAAAGAATCTCCAAAGTTACTTTAGTCCAACCCACTTGCAATAAGCAGGGACATCTTTAATTAGATCAGGTTGTTTAGAGCCCCATTCAACCTGGCCTTGAAGGTTTTCAGGGATCAGACATCAACCACCTTGCTGGGCAGCATGTTCCATGTTTTGCCACTCTTATCATAAACAAAACAAAATTCTTCCTTATATCTAGTCCAAATCTACCCTCTTTTAATTTAGAACCATTAACTCTTGTCCTACCTCTACAAGCCCTGGTAAGAAGTTTGTCCCATCTTTATTCAGTGTAGGAGGCCCCTTTTAGGTACTCTATAAGGAGTAATGAATTACTACTTCCTTCTCTTGGCAATGGAGGAGAAATAATCTTAGTTTGTGGCTAGCAGTTTGAGCAGGATGTTAGAAATACTTTTTGCCAGTGCAAAAAAGGTTATATTACAAGCCTCAGGTCTGCTTAGACATGTCTTTTGAACATGTTACATATATGCTTTGTCCTGCCATGTGCTGCAGAACTAGATAAACTTGATGCCTATCGGTTTCAGCTTCTAACCTAGTTATAAAAACCAGACTTTGGAGTACTTTGATAGTATTTGCAGTCTTAGTTAAGTTCTGCAATTTACCTAACACATTTTTAAGTTCATTCATTATGCAACTATTTGTTGTATTTCTTTGTGTCCATATAAAAATCAATTGCACCTATGACTAAAATTTCTGCAAGTTATAAGTTGATAAAGATCTTTATGGATTTCAACTTAACATGATAAAGTTGTTTTGAAACTACTTACTTTAATGTTAATACCTCTGAAATGTCTGTGAAATAAGCACTGCTAATTCTAATAAAAAGTATGCATGTTAATCTTAGTGCAAGCTCCTATCTAGGTACTGCCTGGTTTTAATTTTAAGATATCAATTACATTTCTCACAGGAAGCCACAAAACATGTGGCATCCAAAGGGTTGGGAGCAACAGCATTGCAAAACAGACCTGTGGAAGTCAATGAAAATGGCAAAAGTGATTTGGAAACTAAACAAAGGTTTGTATTACGTATTATACTGCTAAGGGATGTGCTTGGACAGTAACATGAAACTTGTAGATCAAAGAGTAGGTAGAAGGGAGGATGTTAAATTCCAAATTGCTGTCTAATAGAAAATTACTACAAGCACATTCCCTATTTTCTTTAAATTTGTGTTCTTCTGTTGTTACTTTTGGCATTTACATGAAAAAGCTTGTAATGAAGTTTAATTATTTGTGAGGTTGCACAATTTGCAGTTTAAACAGCTGTCAGTCTATAATAATATAAGCACAGAAAAGACTTTGCTTTTTTAATGCTTGATTGAACTCCTTTTAGTTCTAATTTCAGGCTATAGGTCATCTCAGGAAGAAAAAGAATAACGAAATGGAATCAGTCTTACATTTTTCTTACAGCTGACCCTTTAATGATACTAGTGTGAAGGGAAATAGTTACGTTGCTTCATGATTCTGACAGTGCAAACCTTCAGAAAAATTACATTATTATTTTGGAAAATGCTAATATTCCAGGTTTATCACCATTTGTTCAGGGAGAATAAATTGCTGGCTTCAGCTGGGATAGAGTCTGTATTTCTTCATTTTTGTCCTTGGAATACTTGGTATCATTTAGTTAAGAAAACTGATGCAGACAGTAAAGAGGAAGACAAGTCACAAGATTTTTTAATTTGTTTTTCTAGAAGGGTAGTTCCTGACACATCTGAGAGATATGATGAAAGATTCATTCAAAAAAACCTATGGAAATAATTCATAATGAAAAAATAGAAGCACAAAATGCTTCTTATCTTTAACCTAAATATCTTGGGAACAGGCTCCCCAAGGAAGTGGTCACGTTACCAAACCTGACAGAGTTCAAGAAGCATTTGCACAGGGGCCTCAGGCACATGGTGTGACTCCTGGGGATGTCTGTGCAGGGCTAAAAGCTGAACTCGGTGATCCTTGTGAGTCCCTTCCAACTCAGCAGATTCTGTGTTTCTCCTCCAGGTATAGGGAGGCAAGGTTAAGAGGGTGAATGCATTGATGCAGTTAGTGATTTTATGCCACTGCTTCTGTAGAGAAGCCTTAGGATTTTCTTTCATTTAAATATTGTTGACTCATATAAATGGGAAGTTGTTGCCTAGGAAATAATTTTTTTGTATTTTCTTTTTAAGATTGGTGAAAGAGAAACAGTGTATCACAAGTCAGTCATCTGGAGACATAAAAAGACTCATAGCAAGGTAAAAAATTTTGTTGTGATTGCTCTGGTCACAGACTTTTCATCAAGTTCTTGTATGTTTACTTCAGATCTATGTTCTTTGCAGGAGACATTCAGGACAGAAGTCCAAAGAGAGCAGAGCTCTTCAGAGTGAGTATTAGTTTATTTTTACACTTTCAAAGCAGTCATGTCAAACATTTATTCTAACTGCTATCCAATGTGATTGGATTAATGCAGAAATGGTTGTGGTGGATAAAAATACTCCGAGTTGTGTATGGTTTCTGCACAAATGCAAAGTTAGTGGTTGCCATATTTAGGAAGCTGTGAAGGGGCTTAAAGTTCTCTAGCAATTAATTTTGCAAAATCATTCACTATTTTCTGGTTTGTTTGGTTGGTTTACAGGACTTGTGGTATTCTGTGCGAAAGAAAGCTGACAGAGGAGTTACTGAAATTAATTTCTTTCTGAATTCTGTGCTAGATAACTTGACTGGGAAGGAACTAAAGAAGTTAGCTGATTGGAAAAACAAATTGCGCTGTAAAATGTACAAAGTCAGGATGTTTGTGTGATTTCCTGATATTACTTCTTAAAAACCTAACACGGATAATATAATAGTTATAAGTAAGTTCTTAAGACCATTATCGCCCTCTTGCCACAGCGAGATGATGTTATAGTTCCTGCATGTGGCCATGTTGTACACAGAAGGACAAGCTCTTAAGATGCCTTGAATGCTTGCCAAAGTTAAAACCTGATACGTCTACTTGGAAATGATGGAATTTGTATACAAAGAATCATGGCTCTGATTGGTTGCTACTTCTAATTCTATGTAAAATAAGAGTAGTGCATATAGTAAAAATGTTTTTACCAAAACGAAATGTTTTATTATTATGTACCAATTTTTACCTAAGTATTTAAAATAGAATTCTTCTGTGAGCTCTGTTGTATAGAAATTATGGTGGGTTTTTTGAATAGCCTATTTTTTGAAGCCCTTGGACTATGGCAAGATTCGTGTGTATTCATTTATAAAAGTATACTTATATGTAAAGAGACACTGAAATTTTCCCTATCTGTCAAAGCATATCAAACTAGTGTACATTCTTGTCAGGTGTAAGTGATAAAATGCAAAACTGCTGCCTTGATGTTGACTCCTCATTGTTTTGGATTTATATTAACTGTCTTCTAGGTCTTAACGACATGCAAAATGTGGAAAAAAATGAAGTTTCTTTGGCATGTAGCCGAAGAAGACAGGTTTGTACCTATTCTCTCTTCGAAATGGAGATAAAATGAATCTGCATCCACAGAATTTTTTTCTCTGCTTTAATCTGATTCTTAAATCTAGTGCTTAGATTTAAGATTCTGTTGATTACTCAAGTGCTACAGTTCCTGAAATCATTACAGTCACTTTCTTTTTAAAGACAAGAAATCTAACATATTTTTACTGTCTCAAATATTGTTGTTGCTAATGCTTCCAAGGCTTTTATTCGTTGATATACACCATTACCAAAGCTTAGTGTGAAAAAAAAATTCTTTCCACAGTGTGGATTAAAGAATTCAGGGTGTCATTTGCCTGTAAGAATTTTGGGCAATTATCAGAGGCAACTCGTTTTCCAGCTTAGAAGGTAAAAGACTTGGCAATTTTACAGTTCAATACTTTTTTAATGTGGTGTAAAAACATATTTACTTGGGAAACTACTCTAGTTTTTATAAACCAAATGGTAGGGTCTTCTTATAATGCTACATTTCAAATGGTCCTTTGTGCACTCTTCATGGGTAAGCCTACTTCAATTACATTAAAATAACCCTACTGTGTTCACTAATGCTAGAATTCCCGTTGGTGGGACATGCAGAAGTGTATGCCTTGATAGAATGCAATTTGAAGTCGATTTGATGTTGGGGTCTTTCAAGCTAATTTTTGATTATAGCCAATTCTCCTTCATAAGTGTTCAGCATTTTATCATAACTCAAGAAATTAACATTAAATATGTGTATTGCTGTTGTTGGATTCCTCTTCATAATATCTCTTTGGAAGCAATGTGGAGTCTTTCTGTTTAGATAATAGTGCAAGTTATCATCATATATCCACTTTGATGTGAGCGGTTTCATTTTTCTGGTGTTCATTTAGATATTTCATTTTTCATATAATAGGGAAGACCAAATCTTCTTATTTTGTTTTTTGTAGAGGAGAGTTGTACTTACTCCTGTTTCTTTAAGCATTCTTACTGGAGTTGATGTACTGGTTAAATCTTCAGTTACATGCTGTCCTCAAATGGGTTGAAGTCTTAATGAGACCTCATCTATATTTGAGGTTTAAGCCCCTATAAGTTTTTCACTTTCTCACAAATCTCAGGAATAGTTAGATCACTGACAATGTCTTTAAAAGCTGCAGATAAAACCAGTGCCCTAAAAAAAAAAAAAAAAAAAAAAAAAAGGCATCACTTACTGGATTTAATTTTTGCCTTTAAAGACAAAATTACTTTATTCCAGCATATACTTGGATACATAACTTGTTAGCCAGTTGCTGGTAAGCATGAACACTTCCATCAAGCTTGTTTTCAAAATCAAGAATTAAACTATTTGGACCACAATGACACAGAGCTAATGAAAGCTTTGTAGTCATATATTTTTATGCTGAGCTAGTCTGTTACGGGGTCACCTACAAGCACTGTGTCTAGGTCTAGGGTTTACACTCACATCTTGTTAGAAAAAAATAGGAGTTGTTTGCTTAATTATGTTGTTATAGTTCAACCTTAATTGAAATATAAAGACTAAATTTGTAGAGAACTGCATCTGACAGGGGCATTGAAAATTTTAAAAGAACTTAAATGAAACTTAAGATTCAGAACTGTGTTTCTTTCGACACTTAGAAAAGTTGTAGGCATCTGCTCCCTCTGTTATATTTATGCCTTACTCCCTACCACTAAAACCTCATAAATGTTTTAGAGAAAGCGATGATAATTGGCCTTTTAAACAATAAATCTGCTCCTCTACTTAATCATCTGGGTTATAAAATTGTCCACATGCATGAAAGAATGCAATGAATGTCAGAGCTGTTGACTTCTAGAACTTCCTTTTCCATGTAGTCCCTTATTCAATGTTGGCATTGTTTGCTCTTGTTTTGTAAATGGCATTTCATTGCAATGGTTCAGTGCCCATTTTCAGCCTTTCATTTCAGTGTTTTCAGTTAGCTGCATAGAACAATCTGCAGTGCTATTGAAAGGACACATACTTTATTTTCTCATTCCTAAATTAGGGGATGCAAGTGTCACAGAATTTAGGGAACTGTTTGTACTCAATTTTATATCCAATAATTATATGGCAAGTCCTTTGAGTTGTCTAAAATCTGGATGATACTTGAATTAAATTAAACAATGTGTCTGAAAATCTGTGTTCAGAATTTTGTCAGACTTGTATGGAAAAAACAATCCATATATTTAAAGCTGAAGGAGAAAACTCAGAGCAGAGTCCCATAATGCATAAAGAAAAACAGGTTACTAGAGCAGAACTGACTCAAAGGAATAACAAGATCTTCAGATTTGTGAGGGAATGTCTTCACATTCTGCCTGGCAAACTCAAGCTTGCTCTGCTGGTGTTCAGAGCTGGCCAGATGTCACGTTGCTGTGGACCAGGCACTGTGCTGATGTGATCTCAAGCGTAGTGCTGCATTATGTCCAGGCTTTCAACCAGTCTTGTAACAGTGCAAAGCTGGAACCTACATAAATTCTGCCCCAGAAGGGACAGACAGCTTGTCAGTGAGTGGGGCAGGGGGCAAGTTATTGCTCTGTTCTGTTCCTCAGTGAAAAGAAAATGAGTCAGTCCCTGATTTACCTGTAAAGCAGGCCCTTATTTATACAATAAATGGAAGAAAATTTTTTTTTTTAAAAGCTCAATGTGAGCAATTAAAAATCAAAACAAGCTAACAACAACCCTTTTAACAGCAAATGTAATTAATCATTGCAAGTAACAAGAGTTGTGATTGTCTCTTTTGATGAAAGTATTTGAATTATCTGGTGCTGTAGGTCAAGCATAACTGTGTTACTTGAATAAAGATTTTATTTAGTAAAGTTTTCTGGCATGCTCTGAAATGAGATGAACTACATTATTCCAATGGAATCTCTGGCCTTTTAATAATAGTAGAAAAAAAAGCTATTCACTGCTAATGTTGCAAAAGATCTGTGGAACAGGAAGAATTAGAAAAAGGAAGTATTTTTGATAAAGGGTAAACTACTTTAGAGAAGTTTTAGGTTCCTAACTGTTTAGAAATACAGTTGAACTACTATTATGTCAGTGATCAGAGTTTACTGAAGAGGCCCTGATACTTGCATTAGGCTGGAATAAATCCAGCTTTGAGATGTGAAGTTTGGTCTTTATACACCTCAGCTTTCACTTTGTGTAGATGCCACATTTTCCCTCTTTGGAGAATAACCAGGATACAGTTTTGATCTGATACACTTTTGAGGCTGAATATTATCTAAGTTCCTTCCCCCTCAGAGATTCCCCCTTGTCTTTCATGTCTGAGCCCTGCTGCAACTTCTAGAAGTTTAAATTTAACAGAAGGGTGGAAGTGCAGAATAGCACTTTGTCACCTTGCCAGAGACTGTACTGATGATGCTTACAAGAGCAGAATCTTTTAAAGATCCCAGAAGGCTTCCACATCATTAAGAAATTAAATTTATTTTTTCTTCCTATTTCCATGGATGTGGGTTCTTGTGCCACTGACAGTCATATTGGCTGGGTGTTCCTGCTGCTCATCCTCCCTTTGTGCACAAGCAGGAAGGTATGCATTTGTGTAATGGGAGCAGCCATAAGATTTACATTTCCATTGGGTACATTATTTTTGGACTTAATTGATGTTTGTTCCCCTGTAATTCACGTTTCCTTGCACTTATCAGATCTACTAGCTGGCTTTAAGTTGAGGCTATTCCTTTGCACCTGCATTTCCCTTTCTGCCCAGTTCTTTACAATTTTGAAGGTTTCAGTTGTAAAGGTGAGCCATAACATGAATCTCTAATGTTCCCTTCTGCTCTATAGCCAACACCATTTATCCATTTGATAGTTGGAAGTGATCTGTTACTTACAGGAGGAGGTTTTATACATACTCTAGGAAACCAACCTTTCTTTTATTCCACCAAGCTGTAAATTTTAGGCCGTCAGATTCAGCCATTTACAATTCTTTTTGCTCTTGTAATGTTCTATAAACATTTTATACTTCTAATCCTGTTACTCCAATTAACCCAAGGCTTTATTAACACAGGTGCCCTTTGGGAGCCCTCATAAAGCTCTAGAGGTTCAGTTACAAATTTATCATTTATCTCTAGTTTCAAGATACAGTGCTCAAAAAAACCCCTCTGACATCTGTATTCTAATAACGAGAGAGCTGTTTGAAAACTTACTTTTATATTTGCTATAAGCTCTCACATTAATACCTTTCTCTGTTCATATATCTGGTATTTTTCTTGCCCTAGAAATGGACTCAAAAAGAAGACTTAGAGCTGAAATCGGGAGTAAGGGAGTTTGGAGTGGGTAACTGGGCTAAAATTTTAGCCCATGGTAACTTCAACGACCGAACAAGTGTCATGTTGAAAGACCGGTGGAGAACATTGAGCAAGATCAAACAAAGCTGATTTGGACTACAGGAACCAACTCTTCTTGACCTTTCCCTACATGATAACCTACTGTAGCTTTTCAGAATGACATCTTATTTTAGTCTCAGAGTGTCCAGCAGTGCTGCTGTCCTAAAACACGAAACAGAATAGTAATAGGTATAAAACATTCGTGTAAGCTCACCTATTGTGGTAATCATGATTTCAATGTAAAGTCTGGCCTTTTTTGCTACCTGCAATAACAGATAACCTAGATTCTGAAATGTGAACATGTTTGCAGTGATTTAAGAAATGTCTGTTATGTAAATAGGGGTATTAGAGCTGACTGGCAACATCTTTATTTTAATGGAGGCTAATAAACAGTCAAGTGTTCTGTATTTTTAAAGGGCTGTATCTCTTTATAGAATAACCTTTTCATAATTTTACTTCCTGCCATATAACCCATTCTAATTTGTTTTGCTTCACTTTGAAATTTAGGTCAGACTTGACATTTCTGTAAGTTTTACCAAAAAGTATGTATGTATTAGTATGAGATGATGGTTTGTTGGGGTTTTTTTCTGCAGGTAAAAAGTGTAAATTCATATAATGTCGTATTTTTAAGTAACAAAAGGACTGGTTAATTTTTTACATGGAAAGTACACTATTGTACTAGCACTTAGCATGTCTTGGTTAGCTTGTGCCACCTACCTTGTCTTGACAAATGACTTCTTCCAGACCAGCAGGAAAGGGAAAGCTCAAAAACACATGGCCAAAGTGGGGCTCAATAATGAGTCTACACTGTCAGTGACAGCAAAAATACACTTTAATGGGGGTCACTATCAAGGTCTCTGTTGGCCACTGCAACTCTCCTGCTCATGGGAGACTGGAACAGATGGATGATGGCACTAGCCTGTATCTCTGGATTCAGATCATTTGGAAGAGATTTCCACAATCTCAGAAGACTCATGATTTCCACTGTCATACTGGTGTGAATCTAGTGACTAGAACTAACCTAATACAGCATTCTTTTAAAAGTGAAAGCCCTTGAATTCAGATGTTTTCTGTACCTTTTTTTCTTGGCTAAGGTTTTTATTTTCCAAGAACCTTATAAGAAAAAGCACCTGTCTGAATTGGTCATATTAAAACAAAGCTCTCTGGGATAATTTTCCCCATTAAAAAGGAAAACACATAGTTATGAAGTCTGAAATGTTCAGAAAGTATTAAAATAATCTCTGCTTTCTGTTTTGGAGGCTAGCTTTCATTACATTAAAATGGTAAAATGCAGTTCAAAGGCTTGTTTCACAACACATTCTTACTGTGGACAGAACCTCAAGCAGATCACCTTCCTCATTCTTGCTAAGAGACTCTATGGCTTCCTCCAGGAAGTCTTTATGTTGCTTGGAGACGATGCCTGTCTTAACAGGAAATTTTCTCAACCTGCATAGCAGTCTTGTCAGTGCTCAGATGTTGCAGGCTCCTATACTAATCATTGTAGATAAGCATTTTTAACTAGTAATAAGTAATTTTTTTACTCTTAGCCAAGGCCTTAGTCACAAAAGTCTTGTCTAGGTTCATCTGCCAGAAAAGTTACACTGTGTATTACCGACATGAAGTTCTGAGGAGACCAATTCCTTAACAATGCTGACTAGGTCTATGTCTTCATGAAGGTGGCTGAATGTGAAAACTGCAGTGTAGAGGAAGAATACTTAGACAATTATAGTGTAAAAAATTGTCTAGATGATACTGGAGAGGAACAAAGTCCCTAAAGTGAAATCAGTTTTAGCTTTCAAAAACTTTTATTCACCTTGCTCTTAAATGTTGATAGTAACTATTCTCACACTTGAAAATATTTGGCTGGCTCACTACTGAGTAGGAGCATTGCCTGGAGACAGGGCTAGGCCTAGTAAAGATGGAGAACTTCAGGAAAGCAACTACTATGGTTAGAAACATTAGCTCTTTAATTACAAAAGAGAAACATGGTAACATGCTTCTAGTGTTCTAATACAGAGATCAGTCTTTGCATTTTGTATTAAGGCAGAGAGAATTTCCTGAAACGATTCTGCCAAAGTCTTGACTAATTAAAAATTTGTTAAGGCTCCAGAAAATGCAGCAGAAATATATACATTTCTTGGCATTGGTGTTAATTTCCTTAGTCTTTTTGTTGCAATTTTAAAGGTCTTTTAAACTTTTATGTAAAAATAAAACTATGCACCAGGGGACAGGAACAGTGTTCCAGTTGCCGGATCTTCTTCCAGGTTCCTTGGCACTGAGAGTTGCCAATTGCTTCCCAGTGTAAGATTTTATCTCTGAAATGAGACAATAAATATGAAATTAGACGAGTAAAAGCTGTGTTTTTAATGTTACTGGATTGTGTTGTATAAAATGTCAGAAGATTGGATTTGTTTAATCAAGTAAGACTTTATTAAACTCATCTAGCTCTTAAAATGCTTTCTGGAGCAGACATTATATTCCTAAGTGGAATATCCAGAATGGTGGGTTGAGTAGCTGGTTGTACAGGTATTAAGTAGTATGCATATTAATAAACGTATGGATCAAATAAAAATCAGTTCTGAATAATACATATCTACTTTCACAATTATTTTTCTAAAAACCAGGTATATATGCTTGAGGGGAGTACCAATCCACCATGGTTAAATCTGCAATCAGATTTGGACAATGGCAGGAAATACACTTCTTAAGTAAAAGTGCCCACAGCTGTAAAAAGTCCTCTTCCACTACACAAATTCCATCACTTCTTCACAATAGTGAATAAAGCATTAAACTCTTATATTGAAATGACTTCCCAATTTTATCTAGGTTTTAAAAGCAATTTCTGTGAGAAGTGAAAGGATAAAACCTTCTGAGCTCTACAAACAATTTGAGCTGTTCCATTCTTTTAGATACATTAAATGCAGCTTTTAATGAGATCTGGAGAAGTTTAAACTCCTGTGCTGGGTTTTGGCTTACCCGTGTGCGTTGTGGCCGTCTCCGGAGCAGCGCTGCGTGGCCGTGCTCATGGCCGGCGGCTGGCAGGCGACGCACACGGTGTGTCCCTCGCGCAGGTACTGCATCCAGCGCGCGTACGGACGCGTCTCCAAAGCACAGTGCTGGGAAAGAGATTCCGTCCTGAATTCTACACAGTATCTGCTCAGAAGGAAAAGCACCAAATTATGAGAGATAAAGCATGAGCTAAGTAGGCACTTTGAATGGACTTACATATCGTAAGAGTGGTGTTTGTGAAATGCAAGTTAGACATCATCGTTGCTAACAAATCTCCTTCTGACCCTAACCCAATCAGTGGATTCTTAAAAACATTATGCAGACTATTTCTCGTTCTATGCCCCAGTCCAGTGTTTTACGTATAATCTCACTTTCTGGTAGCGTTCTGTATTCTTAAATTATTTTGAAAAACAGATCTCAGTAACTCATATTTTTTCTTCTATGCTGCTGAAAGAAAATGGAAAAGAGATTTTAAGGATATCAATGAGTTTTATTGTTCTAGGAAAAATAGCACAGGACAAAACATTATGAGCATTACAGACCCAGTAATAGCCTAATTTAAACTTCTTTACCATCTCTACTGGTAACTAAACAAAATTTCTTACTGCTTGTGTCAAACAGTTTAAAAAAAAAAGTCTCTTGAGACCAATCCCATTCAGCCCACATTGTTCAGAGACCTACATGTAATTTCTCAGACTTAGGATATGTTCAGCTTTGTTTTACCATTGTTTACTGCTGGCTTTCAAAAGCAGCTATCTTCAGATCTGCCATGATCCCAATGTCTAATTCAGGACAATTAGCAACTAATAAACAATATCTAGAACATGCAAATAAACTGCGGGAGAGAAAACCAGTACAAGCTATAGCTTATTGTTTAATTATTGCAAATTTAATTACATTATTCTCTGTAGACAGCTGTTTTCTACTGAACAAGATGACCCACATACATATGATAAATAGATTACCCTGCTGCTTCTTTGTCTGAAGGCCAGAGGGAAGATGCTGCTCGTCTTTTTCTTTCTTTACCGTATTCAGAGGTAGTTATGAAAGCAGGGACTGAGGAAAAAAACAGTTATGGTAAAACAGCAAGGCACAGCTGAGTCATATTTCAATTACTGTAACAGTGGGTGAATTAATCAGGAGCTTGTGGATGGCGATGCTGGCTCACTTTATTGAAAAAGTGATAAAATGTTGGCAACATTGGACCTCAACCCCATTCCCTACAGCTAAGCTCTCTTTATTGAGAAAAAAAAATCTAATAATGCATGCCATCTAGCCAGTGAGGAAATAGGATGTAGTGCAATCCCACAAGGAGTACTGTTTCCTGTTTCATACTGAATTAGTTCTAACTTCGCACAGAGATAATTTGATACTTAGATCCAACTGAAGGAATGCACACAGCTTAGCTGTTTGCTTAACAGAAATTAAGAAAAGCCAGAGAAGAAAAACAAATTGTTGAATAAAAAGCATTATGACAGTAGAAAGTAAAGTTCTAAATTATAATTTTAACCAGCTAACTGCAGATAGATGTTTTGCTTTTTGCTGTTCATTGACATCAGTAAAATTTATGATGGCTGTGATGGAGACAATATACAGCAGAGAGATGAAATTGAGAATACCATGTTCATGGCCGCAGTCCTCCCCCTGGTAAGTCAGGTATTCCAGGCAGCCAGCCTTCTCCTCCAGAGCTGGACACGGTTCCCCACCATTTTTAGGTTCCTGTTGTACATAGCGCCTACGGACCCGCAGCCCAGGATGACATTGTTCTGCACAGCCACTCCAATGACTCCACTCCCCCACAACACAGGGAATAGCTGCAAAGCAGGATTAAAACATTATTAGTAGTCAAGACTTCTGTTTTTATCCTAATTGCTCTCAAAAGCTTGAGATGATAAGATTATATTGAGGGGCTTTTTGTTTGGTATGGGTTGTTTTCTCTTTTCTAATTTTATTTTTATGTGTTTGAACGCTCTTCCAGGATTTTGCATACTCAAATTGAAAATTCAAACCTGCCTGCAATGTTTGGCTCCCTATTCCATCCCTTGTCCACAAAGAAACAGCCCCTCATCCAGACTTTTCACTACAGCTGTGGGGTTCTTCTGTACCCTCTTCTGAAGCATAAAAGCGTCAAAAGAGACCAGCTCATGGATTACCTACACCAGACTGGTCTGACCTTCCTTGGCAGTTCCTACACCACTAGATTCTGTTTAAAGGCTGGAACATTAAGCAGCAGCATGCTTGATTCCCTTCATATCAATTTCTAACTCCTTTTTCCTCAACACTGAACTGTGCCCACTGCCACAGCTTTTTTTCCCTGTTTTAACACAGGTCCTGCTCATTTCCAGCTACAGAACAGCCCACTGGATATTTGAATTCCAGTTCTCTTGGATCACAAACTTCCTCTGAACTTAGTCAAAAATTCTGGGGAAAGTACCATTATTTTTAAAGTAAACCTTGAATCATAAGAAACTGCATTTCCCTCAGGCAGGGAAGAAAAGGTTTTGCGATGTCATTCCCAGAAAACAAAAACAGGTGATAGATACATTATTCCTGAGTGAGAAGGTACATAACACAGAAGTCTTCATTTTATTTTTCCATTAAAACAATATGCAACTGTAAAGAACACACAGCCATTTTTCATCTCCATGAAACTGGAGATGTAAAAGCCTCATCTCATCATTCCTCAGCCTCATCTCCAGGAACACCAAGTCCCTGTTTTTGAAAACTGTATAACCTAAAAATTTTCCCTTTCCCTAGCAGTTAGAATGAATACTACAGCTTTTCAAAGCTTCACTGCAGGCTGAGCCCTGAGGGGTTGGATTAAGATGATCTCTGGATGCTCATTGATGGAACAAACACAACCCCTCCACCTGGGAGCTTCAAATCTGCACAGCCATGGCAGGAGGAGCCACGAAAGAGCAGAAAAGAAAAATGTCTCACATATGGGTATCCATCAAGTGGAAGAATTCTCTGAGGATAAGCAATCATTTCCCTACACGAGCCGTCCTCAATTTGTGGCCTACAAGGACATTTAATCTGATTGGTGATCCATTCCCAGTAGCCTTTTTTCCTGGAGGCCACCTGGTAGGTGCTCCAGGTTAGAGAATGGTACAAAACACACATTATCATCAATGGGTGAACTATCTTAAACTAGTTCTGGATTGTTTTGGGTCATGCTTCTCATTATTTAGTTAAATAAAACTTTTCATTTCCCAGGTGTACTATTTCTCATTAGCTTGTAATGGAACATACCACATGCTTTCAATTTTTTTTCCGTATTTCCGGATTACAATTTAAATCCCCAAGAAGCTTTACAGCTTAACCACTGTTACATCCTTGTATCAGTGTTGCAGGAAAGAGATAGGACAAAACTAGACTTTCAGGAAAATATTTTATGCCCTCTGGGATTCTACCAGTACAAGACATTGGGAAGAAGGAGTAGAATGTGATAACCTCTTTGGGGTTTGTAACTCTTCTCATAAAACATATAAATTGCAGTGTTTGCTCTGTCATTACATCTCTAATTTCTTGGACTACTACCAATGTCATAAAGCAGATAGAACGTCTGAAAGATGCTACTTGGCAGATGTCCTTACCACTTCACTAAAATTCCCTTCCTCTGCTCTCACTGTGCTGTGCACCAGCTGTTCTGACCAAACTCACCCACTTTTGGGTGCCCTGACAGCACCAGGTGTATTGTGGCTGAGGATGCTCTATCCCACACCCTGAGGAATTCCACTGAAACAGAACCACAGGACTGCCCCGGGTGTTGGGCCACCAGCTGTCCATCCTGCTCAACAATTAGTATTCTCTGGTGTTTTCCTCTGCTTACTGATAAACACATTCCCAGACAGCTCCTGAGTATGATTTGTAGAACAGTGCTGGACAATCACAGAAAATCCCCCTTTGCCACATGCAGACACCTGACACTGCACCACCAGGCACTGCCCTCAGACACATCCAGCACTCCAAAGTACATGGCACAACCTCTGTGGCTGTGAAGGCACCACACTGACATGTCACAGTACAGCCCTCAGACTGTTTGTTCCAAGAACTGTGAACTAGAAAAGAAAACCAGTGATAGTTAAAATGTCTCAGACCACACCATGGGATAGCCAGGACAAGTGCTAAATGCAGTATGGACCTCACAGTCCTTGCCACTCCACTGCATGGTCCAAACAGACTCCTTGACTCCACTAGATTTTATGGTACACAGACTTCAATGCCTGATCACACATCTTAGTTCTACCCAAGTATCCAAAGGACAGTAAGTGTCTATCTAGCCTGTTTCCTCATCTATTGATTCTCTTCCAACCTGGCTGCATGAATGACCTGCATAAATAAGAATTTCCACAGAACTCTAATCCCATATTAGCACCCTGATATGCAGATAACATCAAGTCTACCATCAAATTTTCCATGAAGAAACTCCCAAAGGGACTGAGTAAGTGCATAACAAATAAAGTGATGACTTCATGTCTTACTGGAATCAAACCAAGCTGACAGTTAAATATTGGTCATCTGCAGAAATACATGGTAATTTTATGGTTATCAAGATTTAGAATAAGAAGGATGAATTGCCCTAGTCATGTGGAAAAATAAGAATATTGGGTTGCTAGAATGGAATTTAGGCAGTGGGATAATAATGTCCCTCTTGCAGTCAGTACCCAAAAACTATTAAGGGACAGTAGATCGATTTTGTGCCTTGTTGGAAAGATGTCAAATTCCTCAGCATGACAGAGACTGGGTCCATGAGCTGACATAAAAGGAATGGTGCCATCTCTTGACACACAAAAAGAAGCATCAGGGAAGAAGTATAGCTACATCTTTATGGATCCCTCTCTGTGTTGCTATTTGCTCAGCTTAGTTAACACAACGATGTTAAAGGATGATTCATTGAAACCATGAGGAGGATGCAAGTCAAAGGAAACCGAAGGAAGGGATTTGTTCTCAGGTACCTACCAAAATGTGGAAGCTAACACAACACTTGAAATTTCAAAAAAAAATCACAGAAAAATTACATTGCTATCTTATGAAAGACAGCTCAAGTAGCCAAAACTTCGGTTTTGTCTTCCATCTGCAGCACTACGAAACATAGATTCTTATTTCTGAGTGAAACTCTATTTAATTTTTTCCCACCTCTGGAAAAAGAAAAATGGAGGACTGTAGTACGTTCATTGTACAACATATATTGTAATATGTAAGGATTTCTAGATTTTCTCAGAGTATCCACTTTGATTCAAACGGCGAGCTGATTCCTCAGGCTTTCTCATTGGACAGTAGTTCCTATTTAAAATGCTATGTACAAAAACATGCTTTCTTCAAAAATATTCTTCTTTTATTCAAAAATACTCTTCAGTGTTAGAACTATAAGGAAGTTTACTTAAAAACTGTTGAACTTGGGTTCAGCAGTCCATGACCTTCTGCTGAGCCATCTATTCATAAAGTACCAAACTTACAATGATTTTTAGACATGACAGAATTTAACCCTGCTGCTGGCAGCTTTAGGATGTTCATCCTTTCAGTGGTTTCTTTTATTTTGGAGCACTGTTTCTGAATGATTCCTAACATCTCTTGCATCCTAGCATCTCTTGATTACTTACATTTGAGGCACTTTACACTCTCCCCAAAGGATGAAATGTCTTTTCTGCGGGTGCTGAAATCATGAGTTGTGAACAGGTTGACAAACAAGCAGTAGCATGAAAACCATTGATCACCTTTCTTCACATGTCTATTTTAAAGTTTTGAACTTTACATTCAAAAGAGTGAACTATGCCAGTGAACACCCCTGTTGTCATTAAGCACTTAGATTTTAGCAAGACCCAATGGGGAGACCTCAACATCCAACAGGAACAAAAAAGAGTCTAACATTTTCGGCCACGCTTGTGTAAATTGATACAAACTTCCACTGGAACGATTTAGAATTTCTGTTTATACAGAATACAAGTTAAAGACTACTTGCCATAGAGTGTATATATGATCATTTGCTTTTAAAAGAACAACTTCTTGTAAATTTAGAATTTTGAATGAGTGAATTCTAGGACTACCTTGCCATGGTGCCAAAATTGTGCCCTCCCATGCTACACCCATCAATGCAAAATGTGCCGTTCCCTCTGTTTGCATTTGTGCTCGCACAACTGGGCAGTGAGGCAGTGCAGGGAGTCAAACCAGGCAGAAACAGGCAAGAGAGAAAACAGAAATAGTTCCCTGTGTGTTTAGCTTCCTGAACTGGGCACCAAAGACTGGCAAATTCCATCTCTGGTGCAGGAGAGGCAGTGAGACAAGGAGGCTCCACTGACACTCCATCTTTGTGGCTGGATCTAGGGCACTCAACGCCCACAGAGGGTGCAAGCGTGGTGTGCCTACATTGTAGACAAACAATGCCTTTCAAGGCAATCACCACTGAGCCTGAGACAAAAAATACCATCTTGATAACAGCAGGGCATCATCAGGTGCCACAAGTCACCCCAGAAGTCATGGTAATGAAAGTGTTTAAACTAGAACTTCTCAAGCATAATCTTGAGCTTCTTTTTGAAGGATTTCAGCTCTGTTTTCAGCTGTTTTCAGCTCTGCTAACACCTAGTGAGATTATCAGCTCCTTCCTTTTATGATTGAATATTAAAAATCATCTGATTTACTGGAAAGATGCAATATGCTATGGCTGTAGGACAAGCATCTTGCCAGTTCTCCCTCTACTGACTTTCCTGAATGAAAGAACAATCTATTTTAAAAATGCTAATTTCAAAAATGCTACCTTCTATCTGACTTTGTGGCAATTTTTTTTGCCTTGCATTACCCTGAGGAGATTATTTAGCTGTGGGAGAGCTGACCATGTTTCTTCTAGAGACCTGGAGTCATAGTTCTGCTCTGCTGAGTTCTTCTGTGCAGTTTTACACCCCTTAGGATGGGTCTACACCATCTGAGAGTTGTACTCCCCCTTCCCAATCCAGGCATATGTAAACCAACTTGGGTCCCAAAGCTATGTGGCTATGTCAGCATGGCACTGAGCCTGCGAAATACACCCTAATTAGCAGGACTGTGCAGCAGAGGCTCTCGTGACTTTTTGGCTGTAGGCTGGCATGCATCCAGCCAGCTGGGAAGAGACATCAAGCTGACCGAGTACTAGTACTGCACCTGCAAACAAGGACTGTGTCCTGCATCCCAGGCACAGAGAGGTCAGTCAAATTGTGAAGACTGCAAAGGGTAGAAATCCCACAGAAAGAGGCACTGTGAATATCTATAAAGCAGACACTCAGTTTGGTAGAAATCGGCTACTTTTCCCTCCTTGCCATTGCTCACTGGGAAGCCTTGCCATTCCCCGAGGACTGGCAGAGACCCCTCTCCCTCATGCTCCTACGCTTTTTTAAACTCTTTGCCTTCACAGTAAATTCCTGCAGATTCATGCTCCTAGACAAAACCTCACCGTGGGGGCTTCCCCAATTATTTCATGGATATTTGTTTGTCGGGATGTGAGGAATCAGCTGAGAGACACAGGCGCTGCTAAATTAATCTCCCCGCTGTCTCTGCAATCGGACATTCCCCCTGCAATCAATCTGTGTTTGGGACTTGCCTGAGTGAAAAATAACAAAATATTTTAGAGGTAAAATAACTTGAGACTGTCACTGTACTACAGCTGATCCGGAAACCTTTCCTCTCTAGTGAGAGAAAGTCTCTGTCTCCCTTACTGAGCCTGCCTCTGCCCTGGCGCTGCCCCAGCCTGGTGCCGGGCTGGGAAGGGAGGAACCTGCCCCTCTCGCAGCCCTGAGCCCATGTCCGCACGCCCCAGCTCTGAACCCAGCGAAACTCCATCCCGCGAAGCCCCGGCAGGCAGCTCCCGTACCCGGCGAGAGGGCCGGGGGCGCGGGGTCCCGCCGGCCGCCCTGCACCGCGCCCCGCTCGCCAGGGCCNCGGGCAGCGGCACAGCTGCCGCGGCAAAGCTTCGGGGTGCGGGGGCAGCGGCAGCTGGGGCGGGTACGTGTCCGCGGGGTGTCCTGCCAGGTGGTGGGTGTTTCCCGCGGGATCCGCATGGCAGGACAGCTGGCGACGTCCCACACAGCGATGTTCTGTATCAGGATGTCCTGCACAGCAGGAACTGTGTCCCACACTGCAGGGACTTGCACAGTGATGACCTTCAATGTCCTCCTCATGGCAGGTCGTCTAAGTGACCACCGTTACGGCAATGTCCCCCCTCAGCAGTGTCCCACACTCCAGTGACCCCCCCCAGCCATGTCTCACATGGGGATGTCCCTCCCACAGAGCCATGCCCTTCCTGCACAGCAGTGTCCCATGCAGTGATCAGCCACAGAGCAATGTCCTTCACAGTGGTGTCACACAGCCATGTCCTGCACAGGACCCATTGGCACGGCAATGTCCCAGCCAGCAGTGTCCTGCACAGCTGTGAACGGCCCAGCCACACCCTGTGCAGTGGTGACTCACATCACAGTGACCCACCAAGCTGTTCCAGGGCATCCCCAGCCATGTCCACACATCCCCGTGGGTGGGAACGACCTGGTGCCACTAGCCATGGCTTATTGGTACAGGCACTTCCTCATTTCAGGGCACGTCCCACATAGCGTTTGCGTGTGCTACGTTTTTCATTTTCCTTTTTTTTTTTTNGGCACGCCTGGCCGTGGTCGTGGCAGCAGTCCCCGGCTCGCCGGCAGCCTCCGTCGCAGTAGCAGGTCCCGTAGCCACCTCCCTCCCTCCATCCCTCGCCGACGCAGGCGGCATCCCGGCCCTGGCAGCACTTTCCCTGGCAGCTGCCCCCGGCCCCGCTCCCGGCCCACAGCAGCCCCAGCCACAGCGCTCCCG
>VYZP01071808.1:36723-49441 GCA_013400635.1 Hypocryptadius cinnamomeus
TTACGGCAATGTCCCCCCTCAGCAGTGTCCCACACTCCAGTGACCCCCCCCAGCCATGTCTCACATGGGGATGTCCCTCCCACAGAGCCATGCCCTTCCTGCACAGCAGTGTCCCATGCAGTGATCAGCCACAGAGCAATGTCCTTCACAGTGGTGTCACACAGCCATGTCCTGCACAGGACACATTGGCACGGCAATGTCCCAGCCAGCAGTGTCCTGCACAGCTGTGAACGGCCCAGCCACACCCTGTGCAGTGGTGACTCACATCACAGTGACCCACCAAGCTGTTCCAGGGCATCCCCAGCCATGTCCACACATCCCCGTGGGTGGGAACGACCTGGTGCCACTAGCCATGGCTTATTGGTACAGGCACTTCCTCATTTCAGGGCACATCCCACATAGCGTTTGCGTGTGCTACGTTTTTCATTTTCCTTTTTTTTTTTTCAAGTCTGTTTCCAGAACAAACAAACGAAGCTGTACTTGCAGGTGCACAAGAAAAGTAAGGTGGATTCCCAAGTAACATCTTAGTAACAAGAGGTTTGGATTCTGGTTTTCAGTTCACTTCAGTGCTAGGAGGTTTTCAGGATTAATGGAACCTGATAATTTTAGCCAAAAGTCAAATCCCAAAAGTAAGTAGTGAGGTGACTGCAAAAATATGTTAGCTTTGCACACTTCAATTTGCAGATAGCTACTAAAGCAAGAGACATCTGGTCTCCCAAAGCTGCCTACGAGGGGAGGTAACAGTTTATTATATTATCTACTACATGTGGGTACTTGGACCCCCTGAGACAGCTCAGGCCAGACAGAGTTTAATTTCTTCTAGCCATCAAATATTACTGTTAAAACGTTAAATCCCTGAGGATTGGGTCTGATCTGTTATCCAGTGTGCCACTAATGAATTTACTGGCATTCTGCCAGCGTAAAACTTGAACTCCTGAATAGCAAATGTTGGGGGAGTTCCTGGGGTGAGTGAGAGGAGAACAAGTCTTGCAACCTGCCTTGGTAAAAGCAGTGTGACAGAAGGAATGCCTATTTATGTTTTCCTTTCCTTTATTGTATTCCTGTGCTTCACCTGAAAGGCAAAATATTAGCAAGTAGTAGTAGAAACTACCTTTGTAGGTGGATAAATCATATGCAGATGACTTATGCTGAAAGCATGAGTCAATAAAACTTGGATGAGTCCAGAACAGTTCCAAGAGGAGGTTTCTCTTAGTGGATATGTTTACAGAAAAAACAAGAAAATATGCCTGCATAGTCTAGTAAAAGAAAACAGAATACAAATGAAAAATGTTATCATTTCTACTGGACATAGTAAAGCAGATTCTTCAGAGCCACCAGGAAGAAAAGAATCTTAATTAAAGGAGAGAACAAGCTCACCCAGTTTGTTCCAGCAAATACTTTGGGTTCTTTGTTTTAGTTAATTTCTTTCTATTAGGAGTAGCACTAGGTAATGAAGGACAAAGAAACACAGTGATGTGCTCTTGGCAGTGACTCAGCACAGAAACCCTTACAGGAAATTCCATCAAAACATACAGAGATTTCTTTCCAGTCTGACATGAGATGGTCCACAGAAAGTAGGTGTTGCTCAGTACCTGCTGTTAGTTATCTTTTTGTCGTGCAAATAACTTTACAAGACAAGCAGAGATTTAAAATGTATGTGTAGGTAAGCTTAGGGAACATGCAGAGTCCTTGCTTTTTCTTGTAAGCCACAGAGGAGCATTGCATGGAGCAGAGGTCATCAGGCATCTGTTCCACATGTGCACTTCATGCCAAAATACTTCTTAATCCCAGAGGTGAGGAGAAATCTAAGGACTGTATTGTAGTCCTCTCAAAAGCAGGTGTTGCTGTTGGCTCTGAGATTTTGAAAACCATGATCAAGCTCAAGTTGTCACCCATTTTTCTCTCCATTTCTGCCCTATTTTAGCTTTCAAATCTCTAATCTCAGATTTCCAAACTAAAGAGGGGGAAAGAAACCAAGACGGTGAACATTCTTTTTCAGCTAATTTTTCAAACATGTATACGGTTCTAGTGAGTTTTGTTCCATTGCTGTATTTCCAATCCAAGTGTCCCCATTGCCTTACGTGGAGCTCTCCCTGGTTTAAAATATCACAAGTACAAAACTAAGCCAAGTGTGTTCCAACAGTATATTAGAATGAGAACTGGTCTCTGTTATTTACCATGCTTACCAGTATTATTATTTACCTTGATTGTTTATGCTTTCTCTATATAAAGAACGTAAAGCAGAGCCAAGCTTTTCCATCTATTCCTGTGGCACATATCTACCCATAGCAGTAGGTAGAAGACTGAAAGCACCTGCAAGTGAGAAAAGCTTCAAACTAGGTACAAAATATGTGTTTGATAGTAAAATACCTTTCTTATTTTTTAAAGTTGAACTTACAACTGCAGTGATTCTAAGTACCTGATGTAAGGTCTATTCAAGTAAACTTCAAAGTCTTTCTTCAAATATATTATCTGTCAGCCAGCAGCATTCCACATGACCACACCTCCTCATGAACAAACTCTCTGGAAGGTCCAAACTTGCACAAATACAGCTAATTTTTCTTTGCTGCTAGGACGTTAATCCAATGGCATCAAACTGAGAGGACTTCAAAAATCCCGCAGGGCATTTCTTTTTCTTTCAGACCATGTTTGCACACAGCTTTATTTATTTGAGAGAAATACCCTTCCGAAAGCAACCTCCTTACATTGTATATTGAGACAACATTGTGACTGATGTAACTAAAAAGGCTACAGGCTGTCTCTATCCTACTAGACAGGGCCATGCTTCCCAAGAGCCCCACAGTCAGCTACAACTTGATTTGTCATAGGGGGCCCTTGTTCCCATTGTTCGGGAAAAGCAGACTTTCTCCTGATAAGAGATAATCCCTGCTAAGGTAGATAACCAAATAGTGGTGTTTGCTAGCGTAGCTGACAGCTTAAAGCAATAGCAACATTTTGTGTGCAAGAGAAAGGAGGAGTATTTTGTCTTCGCTAATGATCAACCAGTATAGAAACACAGCAGAGGATACATGAAAGAGGGTTTCTATAGTTTCATGGCTCATGATGTTATACAGAAAGCATGATGCTGTTTCAATGGCTAGCTTGGGCTGTTCTCCGTTGAATCACTCCTAAGAGGGCAGGCTGAATACCTGGCTGTATTTGAGGGAGGCCATTTTCTGTGCATCCACTTTGCCTTGGCAGTCCTGTCAGGCACAAGCCTGTCATGGGTCACGGGAGATGCAATGGCTTGCTGCCTCTCAATTACAACCATTGATTTTGGTTGGGGTTGGTAATGATGCACAAAATTGCTTGAATTGGAGAGGTTAATGGAAATATAGAAGAACTATCTGTCAGGATATTTTTAGCTGATTTTTAAAGGCCTTCATGCTCTCTGTAAGTTATTGAAGAAATGTCCAAATAGTGTGATGAACACAGAGCTGCTGTTGAACTTCCATGCAAAAAAAAGTCAGGCAAATCTGTGTGTCCAGCCTAAGCATGTAAGGACTGGAAGAGATCCTTGTTCTGTCTTTCCCCCTGAATTTCTCATTTTCAGATTCAGGGAGCCAAAAGGAAATGGGGCACCTGAGCCAGCATGAGGAAGGGGAGGTAATGGGCAATAGGCAGCAGGACTGTCTCCATCAGCAGCAGTTAAAGAGGATGCTGGCTCAGCTGGTGCACATGGTAGAACATTCTCCTTGCTCTATCAGGCTACAACTACATCTCCTATCTGAATGAACAGCCTATGGCTTATGGAATAATAGTATTGCATTAATAAGTACATTTTCTTATGTTAGTTTTTTAATATCTTAATTCTAAATGCTGTATAGTCTAGAAGTGTTACTGATGTTTCAATTTTCATTTGTCTTAGTAATTTTGAGAACAATATTTCCCCAGGGGTCACTCATGAGGGAACATGCTGAGTACCTGGCTGTATTTAAAGAACCAGTGATGTGTTTTTAAACTCCTGATCCTGGAAAGTCAGCCTGTTATTCAGATAATCTGTTCTGGTTCTTCAGGCCAAATAGGACACTGCTTTCAAAGGCTTTGCTGAGATGTGAAGGCATCTATTCATTATGTGTGAGGAACCCAGTCCACTTGACTCCTTTTTGTTAGCTATCTTCCTGCAGGGCTTACCAGGTAGTTTTACATTTTAAAGGCACATGATCAGCCAGAGTAAGAGAGGGTGGCAGTTTAACACTTTCTGAAACAGAGCTGCCTCTTACCAAATAAGCATCCTAGGATGTTATTCCACACACTTTCCTGTTTCCCCTACTTTGGGGTTATTTTCTTTAGTATTTACAGATCTCCTCTTTTCTGCAATCATGACTAAATAAATTATTTTCCTTCCTGATGTAGGAATAGTTATTACTGTTTTAAAAACAGGATAAAAAGATACTGACAGATTAGGGCACCTATCCAGCAAAACACTTAAGCACTTGCATAACCCAAGGCACATAATAACACCACCATAGGACTGCTCACTTGTTCCAGGTTGTGCAATCTTGAAGGATTTACTGAG
This sequence comes from Hypocryptadius cinnamomeus, assembly GCA_013400635.1. Lineage (NCBI taxonomy): Eukaryota > Metazoa > Chordata > Aves > Passeriformes > Zosteropidae > Hypocryptadius > Hypocryptadius cinnamomeus. The sequence goes on from VYZP01071808.1 coordinate 41,243, forward strand.
TCGGGGCCTCCCGGTGTGCCGGAGGGCTCTGAGGCTCAGCTCCCTCACTCTGAGCTGCATGCTGCAGCCACCGGCCCCTCCATGCACTGCGTCTGAGCAGCCACGGTATTCTGCCAGATCTAGAGCAAACATTAGCCCTGATTTGCACCCAGTCAGCTCCTTTTTTTTTGTCAGCATATAAAGCCAAAGAGATGAATAGCTCATCCTCAAATTCACTATTAAAATTCATGCAAAAATAGCTAAGACTATTTTTCATTAAATCCAGATTTGATTTTCCCTGCTGTTTAAAACTATAATCAGTATTAGCATAGTCCAAAACTCAGTCAGTTTCTTTCTTTCTCAATTATCACATCCAGTAGCAAATATTCTTCATCTTGGAGTTATTGGATGATTTTGATGATGGTACATTTTGCAGAGAAGAATGCAGCTCCCACTCCTGCAGCTGATGAGCATGCTCTGCTAGCAGGAATAAACACACATTTCTGCCAATGAAGAAAGCAGGAATAACTATGAGTTTATGAAATTAGGGCACTGAACTGTTGAGAGAAAGAGTAATTTTTTTCTTATCACAATCCCACTTTTGAGAACCTCTGCCAATCTTTCCACTGGACTGATGAAAAGATGAATTCTGCTGACTTGAATAATTTGAAAGTAAATGATGATTCTGGTGTACACTGGCTGGCAGAGGGAACTGTTTATATAATTCTGGGCTTGCTAATAACCCTCTTCATAGCTAGAAATGGTGCCAAGAAAGCTGCTGGCTATGTAAAAATGCTCTCCCATTTCCTTGCCTTTATTGTTTTCTCTCACAGCTTGTTTTTTTTTAATTAGTATGTGAACTATTTTTAGTGTCTGGAGACAGAAATGTATTGTTCAGCCTAAAATGAGGCCAGGTACCATGAAAATATTTTCAGGGAGAAATATTTGGAGCCAGTTTATCTTTGGCTGTGTGCAGTGAAAGTTTGCCTGCTTAGTCCAATTAGTTACAGCCATGTCACTTCATGGAAGTGAATGTGGTTGTGTCAGTGCACAGGGCAGATTTTGTCTCTCAAGCTGCAGAGAAATACTCTAAACCACACACAGCTAGAATCTGTAGCATCTAGAGCATTCTGAAATTTTTTTTTGCATACAAATTCCATGCATATCTTGAGTGAATTAAACTTTTCAGTCAGATGATGACTTAGGCAAATGTGAAGTTTGATAAGGCACCTCTTTGTAATTCATCTAATCAGCTCTAAGAGATCTTAAAGTGTCTGCATTGTAGGCAGACTAGCTGCACTGAGTTCTTTCCATATGTGTCCACACACCTGTGTGCACCATGCAGGTAAAGGTGCAGCGAGCATTTATGACCCACTAATTCAGAAGAAATAGAAAATACTCCTCCATAGGCAACAGTCTCAGCTGAGAGACAAAGTGTGAAGTTCAGCCATGTCAGTTCCCTTCAGAATTTCAAATCAAGCTCAGTCTTGACCATTTTCTTAATGGTTGCCCAAAGCCCAGTCCCACATTAGTCAACCATTAAATTCCTCTATGTGGAATGTGATGAGGGCTCTATTACCGGGGTAGAGCTTATCTGTGTGGAAGTATTATCCATAAAAGGAATCAGAAGAGAAATCCACAGGAAATAGAGAGTTCATCCAAAGAACCAAGTGCCTCCTATACTCCAAATACTACTGCATTCTTTGATTTTGCCTAATTAAAAAGAAGCATACCTATTTACCCACAAAAGCTACCAAAATAAGTCACTCCAATGTACAGACTTGCATTTTTAAAAAGGACGACTATTAACTCATGTTGTTAAACACACCTGTGAAAGTTTTTCCAGCACTAGGGTGACCAGAAAAGCAAGACATGTCAAATTTAGAACCAGTCCTAGCTGCATATATGAAATGGGTCCTGATAGTATTTTCATTAAAAGAAACCAAGTATTTCAGAAGAAGAGAAAAAAAATACTATCTCCCGTCATCTGTCATCAGTGCAATGAAGGCTTTTAACACTTCACCAGATAATTCCCTTGCAGAGCCAGATGATTTACAGTTAAAGATAGCTCTACTTTGCAAGTAGCAGGCATTTTCAGGTTGAGTCCCTAAAATATTCCATTAGATGAACTGACCTCTGCAGAAAGAGCTTTAGTTTAGAGACCAGAAATAACGGACAAGTCAGCAATCCCAGTAGTTGTGTTTTCATGTGTCCAGCTGTGTTTTTAACCTCCCATCCTTGGATCCTGCCAGCAGCATAACTACCAAAACTGATGTAATACACTGGTGACCTTCAGCCAAAATGGGACAGGGCTGCATGGAGAGAGAAGAGAGGGCAAGGGGATGAGCCTCAGAGCTTGGCTTGGCTGGAAGATCTGCTCTCGATCTGCCACAGCTGACTCTGCTCAATCAATACCACAGGATTGGAGTATCCTTTTCTGCCTCAAAGTATGAGGGCCAGGACCTGAAGTCCTCAGGGGATGTGTAGGTACCTCAGAAGTAGAGAGAAGCTCAGAAATAATGCAGTTAGTCCAATTGTTGCCACTTTTTTCTTGTGTTCAAACCTGTCTTGATAGCAATACCCTTTGACTAAGCTGCCACAGAACCACAGTATGCACATGCAGTGAAAAATGAGCTTCACCAGCCAAAAAAGCAGTTAACCCTGCAGGCTTGCATCAAGATCTAGTGTAGGAAGTTTGCTCCATTACAACCAATACTTCAAGGCTTCTTTCAGGAAATTCCCTGCAGGTGTCCTTGGGACTGCATTGCCCACCAAACTGCCTCCCACCACCTCCTCCACTTGGCTGCTTCTGTCTGTGGCATGCCCAGGCACTGCCTCGACAGCCATGGGCACTCACTGCCCTTGCAGCACCTGATGGGTTCCTGACATGTGGGCAATTCAGCTGGAGGCAGCTGGCTTGGGAAAGTTTTCTGCAGAGACCCTGAATGACTTTTCAGCTAGTACACTCCCATCCCCTTCTTTGAAGGCTGCCCTTGCAGAGGCACGTGGCCTCTCCTGGACTCACAGGGGAGTGAAGGGCCTGAGAGTGGATTAGTGATTTCTTAACATTTTCCTCACTGAGAGAACTAGTCTGTGCTTCTTTCTTTTGGGCTATATTCTTATTTATAGAAACACCAACTTGGAGTGCAGGCAAGGGACAGTGAGCACAGAATCAAAAGTCCCTCCTGCCACAATGCAAATTCTTGAGTGCTTTGCAGTTCCAGTCACAAAACCCCATGCATTGTTTTAAAGACAAATAATATAAGATTTAAATAAGAGGACAATCCCAAGTCTCAGCTGGCATCACTCCATGTAATTTATATGGAAATATGCTATTTTACACAGAGACCTGCCTTTTCATGTTTTGCCTAATTCACATGCTCAGAAATTTTTGGAGTGTTCTGCACTTCATTAAATAGCCTTAAAATAATCTGGGTTTCTTCCTGATGTGTAATACCTGCATGTGCTCTCCTTTATTTCAAAAGGCTTTTTCAAATTAAAGTGATTTGGAAGAGCCTTCTTCCCAAATGGCAACAGAAAGAGGTGAGGAAGTGAAAGGGCCAGCTGGGGACAAAGAGTGAGAAATAATTTTTTTCTACCGAGGTGTTGAATTTGGCTCCAATTCAAACTCTGAACTCAGGATGGGTTCATGAATTTTTGCTCTTAATTCAGTAATAACAGTACCAAACCTGGCCTGGTGTGGATGCAGCCTGGGTACATCTTGTCACCTAAAATGGAGATTACCCAAAGTGTACAGATGGTTCATAAAACATTGAAGAGTGCTAAAGAGCACAAACAGTTTATGCAGCCTAAGCCAAATTCTTCCCAAAACAAGTTTACTATTGTGCCATTTTTGAAGCTTTTATTCTTTATATCACACACCAGCAGGTTGCAATTTGGTTGCAAATATGTGACAATTCATTTCCTTCAAGCATACTTCAGATGGATTCTAAGATGGTAGCTACTGACTCCTAGACTCTCCCGGCTTAGGAGGAAAGTCTAGGACTTAGTTACTACCACTGCACATTTGGAAGAAGACAGAGCTGATCAATGTGGCTAGGCTTTACATTCTGTTGGGTGATTGTGTGGTAAGGGCAGACGGAGCACTGAACTCAAGAGGAGTCAGCTCAGCTTTGCCTGTAGCAGATGAAGCAGAACAGCCAGTGCTTACAAGTGTGAGGGCTTTTCCCACCTGGGAAACCCACTAATCCATGGCTCTGAATCTATCTCAGTATCCCTGAGTTTAAATGTGCATGTCAGACATGTAACTGAATAATATATAAAAAGGTTAAACTGAATAATATATTAAAAGGTCGTTAACTTTAGGGCTACATTGTGTCTTGATTTGTTTGCATCTTTCTCTTAAATGTCTGGTTTTGCTATCTAACTTGAATGTGTGAGTACTACAGTTGTATTTCTGTCTCCCTCTGGATTCCAGTATTGGCTTAGCTACAAAGCAGAGGTCTCTAGGGCAGAGGATACCTGCAGTTAGGCCGCTCTGTCTGAAACATGTTTATCAATTCTTTGTACAATTATCTGTGCATTCATTTGATTGTAGACCAGCAGAGCATGTCTACAAATTTGATGTTGAAATTTTTTACATCATTTTTGTGTTCAGCTAGAGCTATGTCCATGGAGACCAGAACTAGATATAGTGCACTAAGTGCACAGAGAAGTTTATATCTCAGAAAGCAGAGCAATTTCTTTTCTCAAGGGATCACATTCCAGCTTTATCCACCACTCATGAAACTTACAGAACTGTCCTCCTGCTGACTGAATGTATATCAATACAGAATGGGCCACCAGCAATCTGGTAGTGAATTTAAATTAAATTGAAAAATTCAAATTTGTACACTTTTATACATTTAAACTTCGCTAGCTCCAATGAGAATATAGTGTAGATACTCTTTGGTGTGACTTTTGAAGATTCTGAACACCTACATTAACCAGGCTACCCATTCATAGCTATTCTTTCTGGCAGACAACATCAGTCTCAGAGAGATCTTTTTGTTCATCCAAAGCAATCAAAAATACTGCAATGACTCATATGGAAAAAAAGAAAGCCCTACACCCATTTTGAATGCCTTCAGATTTGCAGCATTAGTAAAATGTTTGACAGCACCAAGTGTTTAATTTTCAAAGGGATTATAGCTATCTTCACAGCATGCACACATCATTAGTGTTAATGGGAACTGCACCTCCAAGACTCACCCTAAAAGGTGGGCTGTAAATTGCATCCCAGTAGGATAATTAAAAGTCTGGTAGAAATGCAGCAAGTTCCAACAAACATTTTCTCCCAGGGTAAGTGATCAGAGTATTTGGAATTGAAAAATATAATTATCAGTTTGCCTGAGAAAGGTAGTGCATCAGTTTTACAAACAAGATCACACACAATGGCTTTTTCCTACTTGGGTATAATTTTAGTTGGTAAATTTTGTTGTATGTGTCTCAGCCTACTTGTTTTTCCTTCATTTCTAGTAATCCTACTAGACCTGAAGTTCAACACTGGCCTATGTTTGCAATCGTTATTGTATCAGGATTGCCAGTTCTCATTTCTATTTCTCACATGCTAACTACTGCGAAAGATTATCAAAACTGTTAGCAGAATTATATCTTTTTTTCTCTCTTATTTATTTTTTCTCAGGCTTAACAGAAAACCATGTTTCATGACTGGATGTTATTTGTGGAATAGAGTATGTCAAAATTAACTATCTTCTAAAATTATAGAGGCATCAGCTGATAAGTACAAAATTGATCTGTCTCATTTTCTTATTCTGCAAAGATTGATGATGAAGGTAAAGCTAGGAATGAAATTTTAAAAATCATCTAATACCCATGAGGTCCAAATTACACTGTCAGAAGGAAATAGCCTAGAGCCTCTAGACTGCTTGCAATGTCCCATATGTTATGCAATTTTGAGATGACAGTGTTTGCCTATGGGGACAAGCAAACTGTGGGAATGGTTTTCCTAATCCATAGAGGTTTTACAGTTTCTAGGAAACATTATAGGTCTTGACACATTTTCAGTTGATCTAAGATGCTCATACAGAGACTCAGAGCTTATACAGTAACCTTTGAATCTCCATCACTGACATCAAGAGACTTCAGACTTAGTCTCCACCATTGCCTCTTTTTGGCCTCAGAGAAAAAAATTCTCCCAGCACGTTCCTGTGTGTACATGTTTAAATGTGTGCATGAGATGAGTTCTTTAGCACAGGTTATAAAATGCTTCAAACAAAAAGGGGCTTGACTGTTTATGGGGAAAAGAAAATTGGTTTGAAACTTTGGAAGTTGTGCCACAAGCAGCATCTGATTGTGCTGCAAAACACAAGGGCTTAAGCAGATTTTGCTGCAGTTTTTCTAGAGATAAAAAGCCCCCAGTTTCTTAAAGTGGATATTTTCAGCAAGCATTTCTTCAAACTTTTAAAAGAAAAAAAAAGACAGTTTCTTTGTTTTGTTTCTTGACCTCCTTACAAATCAATTAACATACTCTTTGGAACTTTCTTGATAAAACAAGTGGTGAGCACTTTCCTGAAACAGATGTTTATTTGTTTACACAATAGTATTTATTGTACACAAAAAAAAAGATTAATCACTTGTACTACTCTATTGAAATCAACAGGCACTCAGTGAGGAATTGAATCAAAAAAGATTACAAAAATGGTGTTCAACTTCTTTATACATCATCAGATTTAAAAGCATAAGCCCGATGCTGCCCTGCACAGCTCAGTTAAAGCAGTGGGATTAAACGGATCCCCTGAATGAGTAATACATGGCTCTGTGCAGGACACAGAGAAAACATAGCACAAGGCAATCCCAACTTCTAGTTGTGCCCTAAAGCAAGGAGACAGCTTGTTTGTTAATAGGACTGAATTATTATTAAATAAAAATAAAATGAAAAATGAAAGCCGCCAACCAGCAGCAAACCTCAGGTCCATAGTGCTGCTGCTGCTGCTGCAGCACAGTGTCAGGGAAAGATCTCTGCAACAGCTGATGCAGTGTTGGAGAGTCTGAAGAGCCTGAAGTCTGACTAAAAAGGAAACTATGTGGCTCCCTGGAGTGGTTTGTCAAGCCTCATCACACTTTGGGTGGCTCTACAAGATTTCTATGCTACGGAGAATACTGTAAATGGCTCTTTTCTGTCAGTCAGTCCCAGTCAACAAGGGGTTTTATGAGTGCTGCAACCATCTATGCAAATGTTCACACAATCTTCGTGTCAGTGTGAGCTACAGAAGTACCTACTTATTGTTTTGACCTCCAACGCATCCTCACCTTCGAAAGAATACAGGAAAAAACTACCAGCATTTTTCTCTTTCTCATGGACCCAGACATCATTCTCTAGTTCTGCACAGCACTGGTATTCCCACTGCCATCACCCAGCAAGTGACCCAAGTGACCTCACAGCCCTGGGAGCCATCTTCTTCATGTCTCTGGTGCCACCTGTCCCTCCAGCACCCTACCCAACATACATGCTACCCTTCTTCTTCGGCTCTAAGCCTTCATGCAATCCCTTCTTTTCCTGGGCTGAATCTCTGGGGAAGAACAGACGCATTCTTCACAGTTAGAGTGGTGAAACACTGGAAGTGACTGTCCAAAGAGGCTGTGGTGTCACCATCATCTTTGGAGATTGACAAAATTAGTTTGGACAAGACCTCAGGCAACCTGATGTAACTTTGAAGTTGGCCATGCTTTGGGCTAGATCTCTGGATGTCCTGTTAGACTAGTATTGCTTTATAATTTTAAATACAACCCTCTTCTTAATCAAATCAATGCATGTCTGTAGTGGTAGGAATTGAGGAGTATCCCTTTCACTGCTTGTGAAGCATCTAGTGACCTTGACTGTATTCTCTGTTTCAGAGTCATCAGAACTCAGTCAAAAGAATGGTGTTTACATGTTGCTTGGCCTTGCACAGTGCACACTGAGGGTTTACAGAGAGTAAATGGAGATATTTAGACTTCACCCACACTGCTCCTTTGAACTGCACACTGTGTGAAAAGAAACAGGCAAAGCAGGGAGACAGGAGCCTGCTATACAATGAAAAAGGACAGAAACTACAGATACACCATATTTCCTTTCCATGCTCTCTAGGTAAGTATCAAGTTAGCAAAGGATTTGTCTTTGAAGGGATTTTTATTACTCAGTTGTTATCAAGTGTATGATTTCTTTCTGATGAGAAAAAAACCAGTTGTTTTCCCTCTAGTAATTTGGAACTGCTGTGT
>VYZP01071809.1:0-22308 GCA_013400635.1 Hypocryptadius cinnamomeus
AATATCAAGAGATGTTTGCCTCCAGACCTTGCATAAAAATATTCTTTGAAATAGCAAAGACTGCATAAGTTCAGACACTTTCCAGAACTTTCAAGGCAGCCCACAAAGCCTCATTCAAAGGCATTGAGGCCTAAATAACCAGTGGAATTTTGTCTATCCTTTTATATAAGCACGGAAATTCTGGTATATTACAAAAGACAAGTTATATATGCCATTCTGCAGCTTTTTAAGATGATTAATTATGCATGANTGCCATTCTGCAGCTTTTTAAGATGATTAATTATGCATGATTACTGAAGGTTTTTTGTAATTTATCAGTGTACTATGACCAAATACCTAAGAATTTCCAAACTGAAGTGCTTAATGAAAGACTTAGATTGCATGCATTTTCTAACTAATATCATTGGCACAGCACTTCGATTAGATGGGTTTACTTCTGGATATCAATATTAGCATCTTTCTACTAGTTCTTGTTCCTAGATAACGATGAGAGTCCTTAAAGCTAAGATTCTTGACTCTTAATCCAAAATTTTATGGCCCTTGGGAGAGAAATTTTGGTGCATCTCAAAAATAAGTTTTAAAAGACAACAACTTCAGAATTCCTAAGAGCATCAGAATTGAATATGCAAAAAGAAATAATAAGAAAACCCCAAAACCCTCAAATATGTGGAAGAGGTTCTACTACTGAAGATAACGTGAGGTTTCTCACAGTAGAGAGTGTTCTTGGTTAAACAGTTGCTCACTTCTTCACGGCTTTCACATTCCTAGGAAAACTGGAGGAACTATCAAAAGGAAAAACTGAGGTCCTTAGCCTCATTTTCTTTCCTGTCCTCATGCTTATGTCAAACATGCATATATGACAGTAGAGACTCGAAGCATGAGGGAAAAAAAAGACATTATGAGCAAACTAAGTAAGAATGCTGAATGCCAAGATAAAATCTATAGCTAATTATTACCTCAACAAGTTTATTTTAAGTGCAGTGAATGGAGTGGAGTTGAAAAGAAGACATTATGTCTTTAAAAATTTACTTTGCAGCATACTGCAAGGTGATACGGAAGCTGTTAACATAGAACTCAAAATGAACAAGATGCTTTGGCTGGATTTTCCCTAGAGAGAGGTACTTTACAAAGCAGGTGTAAATAAACCACGGGAGTCTTTGTAAAACAAATGAACTGTGCCTCTTAATTAAGAGACTCCCTCAGCACTCTTGGCAAGTCAAGGAAAAGCACGATTGTATCAAAATCAGCTGGCTGTTTTAAGTGAATTTAGGATTTGTGCCATATATTGGCCTGACAGCTCTGGAGACTGAAATCAATAGTAAACAAGGAAGAAACTGTGCAGACTTCCCTACCTTCTTCCTGCAAAAGTGTTTTGTTTCTATCCTCTCAGAGCTCTCCCAAGATGCTTCCATTCATTCTCCAAGCCTGTTTCATGCAAGGCTTTTTTGATGACTACTCAAGGTCTAGTCCTGTCACCACAAAGATTCCTGCTGTGCTTAAGCACATGACTTAAGGAGGGAGTAGGGGGCGCTATGTTTGCTGCTGAGATATTTATGTTCTTGTAAATAAAGCAATATGCAATTTCTAAGAACATGCAAATGGATTTTCATCCATCTTTACCCTGTGAGTGATTACTGTTTAAAACTTATATAAGAATCAAGAGTTAAATTTAAATTTAGTCCCTACTCCTGAGCAAACTCTCCACTCCAATGTGTCTGTCACACAGATTTATCAGGAGTCTGCACATGGAACTTTACTGGCCTTTTCCCATCTTCCCAAAGAAAGCTTAAAACAGTTCTTAAAGAGGTTCAATCAATTTTAACATGTTTTTTCCATCTAACCGTGCTGCTGATCCACAGCTACAAATGGTCAAATTTGCTTCATGTAAGAATTGCAACATCAGCATAAACATGCTCACATAAATACATTTGAGAGCACTTTAGTGAGATCTGTAAAGAAACTGTTTCATCTTGTTTTGCAGAGTAGAATAAATTAAATCCAGGAAAATCAAACAACTCATTTTGAGTATGTCTGAAGTATCTGGAAGAAGGAAAGCTTGATTCATATGATCTTATTGTTCATTCTGTAACATTCAGCTACTTTCTTTTATAAAGATGATTTCTTTCTAGATTTGTATAATATGGTCCTTTCACTAGACAAAATGAGACATTGCCTTTGTAAATTTGCTAAATCAATTGTGCATTAAGACATGACTAATGAAGCACGCAAATCAGATTTTTACTTTTGTCATTTTTATTGTCTTTAGAAATGGTGACTTTCCTATTTGGTAGATGAAAAGCTTTCTCATTCATTTTGTAGGCTAAGCAGGCTTTTGTAAAGAAATGGAGTCCAATTCAAAACTCAAAAGGATTTTAATTGATTTTATTCTTTAGTGAAGCTGCTGTAAAGATGTTGGCTATACAAGAATAAAGTAGCTTATCAAATTTCCTGCACTGAAATGGAATCCTTCTAGTGAGAAAGATAACTATTAGCTACAGTTACAGAACAGAAATAAATTGTTTTGGCCTGATCTAACAAAAGAAAAGCAGGGTTTGGAGATCTTTTTTGTTGTTGTTTTGGAATATCTGCCAGTTTTTCCATTTTGGATAAATCAAATATCAAGCAGCCACAGATAAATCAACCCAAATGAAGTGACTGTTCTTTCTGTATCCATAAGATACAGAATTAGTTGCCAAAGGCAACTGGTGGAGTGATGGGAAAAGGAGAAACCTGAGCAGAAAACAGTGAGACACATGAATAGTGCATTGTCATTTAAGCATTCTGCACAAAATCTGATCATCACTGGCTTTGATGGATTTTTATGAGGTTATGAGAAAATTCATCTCATTTCAAAATGTTCATAAGCAGAACATAACACTCATGAAGAAAGATTTAATTTCAGAGTTTATTTTTAGGGACATATTCAAAGAGTAAATCTGGAAAACATATCATAGGGTCATAGAATGGTTTGTGTTAGAAGGGCCTTCAAAGACAATCTAATTCCAACCCCACTGCCATGGGTGAATTTTTAGGATCAATGCTTGATTTGCCTGGTTGCACCTGAAAAGAAAATGCATTTTCTAATGACATTGAAAGCAAAACATTATTTGGATTATATAATCTCAACTTTTTTTTCCTGACAGAATCTTAATATTTAGCTTCTGACTTTCACTTTTGTGAAATTGTTTTCCTTTAACAACTAAAACAGTTACATATTCAGGGATGCACACATAGTGAAAAGCAAAATTTCCTTTGGTGAAAAAGACAGCTCTTCCCAACATATTTTCCCAAGAAAGGTGATTTTTCATTGATTAATTTGTTTTCACAAAGGAAATAGATTTCTCTGATTCACATTAGTTAATGCCTGCATGTTTGGAGTCAAAACAGCTCCTAATAACTCTCTGGGTAAAAAACTGCATAGATTTATGTCTGATAGTATATCCTGGGAGCAGACTTTTTAAAGCAAGGGAGTACATGCATTTGTAAAAGGCTTCTGTTTTTGAATATGCACTGAACTTGGCATTACATGAGCTGAAAAACTCCAGAAACAAGACTTTGGGGAGTCTAAGGTCTACGACAGAACAATCTGCTGACTGTTGTTTTGCAGTTCAGGAGATTTCTGCCTGTGTCTCTCCCTCTTGGCCACTGTGCTGCTTGTGTCTGTTCTGGGAGTAAGGGAGATGACAGGGAACACGAGCCTTCACATGAACCACTGCAGCAGAAAAATCTCGCCACATAGTTTGCATTCTGCCAGGAAAAGTGTTTTGGTCTAAAAAATCATGCCATGGACTGGAGAGTTCGAAAAGCAGACATTGCTTTCTTTCTCTTCTGTGGTTGAATGGAAAGTTTTTAGCAGCAAGGACAAAAGGCAGCTGGGAAACTCTGTAAGCTCCTTCAGAAAGGGACCACCAGAACTTGCTTATGTAGACCCAGGTTATTAACTAAGTTGTAACTAGGTGTCACTTTGCATTTGCAGTAACTTGAAAAAGGAAAGTATTCTATTATGGTTGTCCAGCTTCTCCTTTTCTTTAGCATAAATCATCTTTATACTATTTTTATGGCACATAGGTTAATTTTTGTTGTTTATTTATTTGCTGGATGTTTAGTACTGCAGATTGTACTTCTGTTCTTTAAACAGAGCTCACAGTGCATTTGAAAGCAAATATGTATATATTTGCATTAGGAACAAGCAGAGTGCTTGGAAAATTTTCTGAGACTCACTTGAGTATGTCAAAGTGGGTGTGTGTCTAATTTGATTAGCTCATTTGCTGTGTTAAGACATTTCTGTTCCTTTGGAGTCATGTGCTTTCTTTTATGGAACAATCTGATGGAAACTCATACTCCCAAAAAGCATAGCAAGTTGCATCTGCAAAAAATAAGTTTGTGTTCAATCATCATCTGCAGAAGTCATCCCACTGACAGTGATACACAAATCTTGTTTGTATTCACAATCCTCACACAGACCACAGTACCACGATGCTATTGAGAAACAAAAATGCTCTGTCTCAGATATTCTTTAGCATATTGGCTTAGTTTAAGAACTAACTCAGCTTTTTCGGGTAAGCCTGCTTTTTCTTTCAGAACCAAGAATTCAAATTTCATCTTGTAGTCAAATATACAAATTTACAATAATGCTGAAGTTATATTGGGGTTTATTTGGGTTTAAAATAGCCCAAGGTACTAGTGATTCTGACACAGGGTTTGAAGGATCTTAGGAATTGAGAATCTGATAGTCTTCTTCATGCTTTTTATTTTGCATCTGTGCCAAAAGTATCACAGTCTCATTCTTTTCTGTAACATCCTCAGAAAGAATATGCTGTGGAAAAGCAATTTTCCGATAGCCATTTCTAGAGCAGAACTGCATATTAATTTCTTTAAAATTCATGTTTTCTCACTCACATGCAATAAATGATGATTTCTGACAAGAAAAAAGGGAGCAGATTGGAAATTGTCCCAGTCAACAGCATTTGCTGTGTTTAAAGTGAGATAGCAGTGGGAGCCTTCCAAGTACACTGCAACACAGGTATTCAAACTGTGGGAAGAAAAAGCTCTCCTTAGCACCTAACAAAGACTGGAAGTATTGGCTGGGCTTCCCTGGTGGAATCATAAAGTTAGGAGTGCAAATTACAAACTTCAAAGACCTGGGAAGATCAACCACCGATACGTCACCTGACTCCCATGAAAGCATAGACATTGAGAGAAATTCAATGTACAACTTCCCAGCTCACTGGACGAGCACCCGTTGCCAAAGCTTCATCATTAGCAGCAGAGTGTAGAACCCTTAAGACTCTAGAATTTTTCTCTGCCACGTCTGTGTTTTCCTTCTGAGGTAGATTCTTCTGCACTGTTCTTATTTAAGAAGCAAATCTCCATTCAAATGGAGATTAAAATGCAGAAAGGAAGTGCTGTAGTAGTGTGGGAAGGAAACTTAAGAGACTCTGGAAGGAAAGACAGTAAGGACCACTAAGGGAATCTCAGAGTGACTTTGTTTTCATTACTGTGATTCAATTCTTCATTACCCTTGATTATGTTTGTATGAAAAGGTTAATGGATTTGGTCAAAATTCAAAAGCAGATCTGCTTTTTGAGATGCTGTGAGATACTAATAAAACCATAAGATTTTAAAGGGAATTACAGTTGTTAGAACTATGATAAGGAATATGTTTCAAAAAACCTCAGTTTTCTGGGGAAAAAAAAACCAAGCAGATGCATGATTGGTAGGAAATATTAAAAAAAAACGTGTTTAACATTATTTAAATTTGAGAATATTACAGTGAAGAATTAGAAAATAAATTTTTTAAAGGAATATGCCAGTGAAAAAGACCTGTGGTATTGAACTTTGATAACACACAGCAGTAGCCTCTCTTCCCCTGGTGCTGACAAAATTGTCCTCTGGGCACTTCTAGACATGTCCTTAAAGATGGATAATCCCATAAAAGATGAAGGAAAAGAAAGATAGAAAAAAATCTGATGGGTCTGTTTGGAGGGATTAATTTATGGGGAAAGAATATGTGAAGAAAGATATAAATATGCCTTGCTTGACTGAGACACCATTAAAAAGGAGAAGGGACAGAATTATCTACATTTTTTTCCAAGAGTAAACAAGTCTTAAGTTTATTTTTAGACCTTTTTTTCCTTCAAACACATATTCCCATTGAAGTTTCCTAGGGAAAAACAAAAAAAACCTTCCCAGAACTAAACCCTTTCATATCAGCAGAACAGAGATCTACTATGTCTGACACCATCAATTAGTCTGCATTCTCTAGCAGAGATTTTAATATCACACTTTATAAATAGATAAAACAGATTTCTTGGGATTTATAAGCTGTATATTTTTTATAAGTAAAAAATATGGAAAAGTAAAATGAAAATATGAAAAAAAATGAAAAAGTAAAAATAAGAAAGAAATACTAATTTGCAATTTTTAAGATACCTAGAGATTCCCTCATCTTCCCTATGACACAAAAGGCTTTATGCAACCAGTGGTCAGTGTTTAAAATACTGCATTAAAATGGGTAATCCTGAAACAGAGTAAGCATTCTCACCATCCTCCAGGGGAAGGCTTTTGTAGCCCTACCTCTTATTAGCTGCAATGATAGCATTTCCTCAGGAGCGCTGTCTTTGAAAAATTCTGGTCCTGTCTGACCTGTAATTTGGATCATTAGCTCAATGGATCTGAGAATCGGGCCCTTTGTGTTTAACTGGGATTGCTGCATTTGTCTCTTTTTTAATTTCAAGTTGACTGTAAATTGACATTTGTTATTCTTTAAGTAATTAATCTTCAATTTCTGTTCAAGGTCAGCCTGCCCACTTTCATTTACCTTTGGAACAGAAACTGTTGCAGGTGGTAGAGTTTTCGCATGGAACAAGGGCAGCTTGGAGAAAGGAAGGGAACAGAGGCTGACACCAAGCGGAAAATACCTAGCAGGTCTTAAACTGAAGAGGCAGGGCTGAAGGAAGCTGAAATGGGCCTGCATCAAAATTTAGCAATAAAACCATATTCTATTGGCTTGGACTGAATCAAGAAAAAATATCATGGTAATACAATTAAATAATGTGATAATGTATTTAATAAGATTTGCCATGACACAGCTCTCTTTGCAGTGCATATGGCACGATGAGCAGAGTTAATTTTTCATTGCTTTTGGGAATGTGATGTTCTCTTGTTAAGGTGCAAACTGACTTGTCATCACTTCTGGGAATTCAGATTTAGTGGTCTGGTATTATTTCTTGGGGTAAATATACACTGACATTACTTAACATACATTAGCAGCAGAGTGTGTCTAGCTAAGAAAATGCAAATCCCAACTTTAAACATGTCAATATGGAATAAAAACTGCAACCTGGCAAAGAAAACTCCTAAATTTAAAGCAGTGAGATTGGCAGATTTTTTATTCTGTCATAGGAGCTGATTACTCTTTTCACTAAGAAACCTTTGATACTGAAACGTTCTACAACAAAAAGCCAGATTTTAAAACATTTCGTGTCAAGAAACCAAAGTAGATAAAACACAATTTAAAATCATATTGGAAGATCTTGCTTTATTAGCCATATTTTAAAAGCTAGTCTCCATGGTTTTCCATAATAATTCATTAGATGACCAGAACGGTTTGAAAGAGATGTCTCCTTACAGTGTCCATGCTTTTATTTTAATCCACGTTCCTCAATTAACTGTATGTGGACAATAAAACCAAGGTGATTTAATAAATTGGACTCATGATGTGGGTCTGATGCCCAATAGTGTCTCACTTACAAACCTGTTAAATTCATAATAAGGTAATACAAGATAAAGTCCATAACCCTTAAACTGTTTGTTGGGTTTTTTTAAGCCTTGATTCAGAGCACTCAGTCCAGGAAGAAAGTTTAGGCACATAAATTAAATATCACCAGATCCTGATGTTAAAATGTGTAAATAGTGGTTATTTTGTAGCCCAGATCTTCCTAACACTCAAAAGTATTTAGAAATTCTCTCACATACATGCTTCAAAAGATAAGTATTTCCCCTTGTTTTTCTGTTTATTTCTGTTTCATAAACAAAATTTGTCTATACCACTGCCTACCAAATATGATTTTTCATGCCACACTAAGATCAGTGGACTAGTATTCTTCTGTCAAGAATTTGTGATGCAAAGTAAGAAAATGTTAAACTCAAAGCTACTAATAATAAATGTTATATAACAAGAAGAATCGGTGAAAAATGAAGCACTTAGACAGCAGCTAATGATTCAAGAATTACAGAACCAGAGAAGCAGTGAATGGAATGAACCTCAGAGGTCGCCATCCAAATTTCATTATTGGAGTGGGACTGTTGCCAACACTCTATGAGATGAATCTTGAAGGTGCTCAGACATGGAGATTACCCAGGCTCCCTGAGAGACATCTAGCACTGCCCTACTCAGTGAATGCTTTCATTTCCTCCAAGATAAAAACAGCTTTCCCTAAGTTTTTGGGAATTCCCAAGCCATTTGCAGCCCCTTGGCCCTTGTATCATCTACCCTAACTGAGAAGAGTTTTGCTCTGCATCCTCCTAAACTACCCTTCATGTAATTACAAACAAACTCAGCTCCAGCTTTAAGATCAGCTCCCATCTCTCATCAGGACCAGGAAAGCCGGCGTGATGCCCTGCTCCCCTCAGAGTGCCTCCTGGCCAGGGGAGCAGGGCACAGTGCTCTGCTGCCCCTCAGGGGACCTTGCCTCTGAGACCCAGTGGTTTGTTGTGGTGCCCCTCTCCCCTCAAGGCATTTTGTGCCAGCAGAGTGCTCCAGTCCCACTGTGGCCCCATTCCCCTCCTAGCTGTCCTGGGTAGGCTGGAGGGGTGTCCTGCTCCCATTCAGGATGCCCTGCCTTGAGTTCCATCAGAGAGCCCCGTTGTCCTCCAGGGCTCTCCAGGCTGCCCTACCTCCAGGCTGTAGCAAGGAGTCCTGCCTCCCTCAAGGCTGCTCTGTCTCTGGATCAATTCCCTTCAGGGGAAGCTGCCCAGTGTCCTTGGCCTGGCAGGTGGGCCAGTTCCCTTTGAGACTGCCTTGTTTTCAGGGCACGGTGTGGTGCCCCAGACCCCCTCAACTCCTCCACCTGACAGCCCAGCATCGTGCTCCATGCTCCCAGAGGCTGTGCTGCCTCCATGCCCAGCATGCAAGCTCAGTGTCCTTTCAGCTGGAATCACTACATGATCTTGATCTCTTGATCAGGAGGTCATTGCATCGCTTGATTACCCCTTCAAAATATTGCACGTTGCAGTTCAGTAAGTGATTACAATTAGTAACAGAAGAGAAAGTTGTAAGTAAAACAGGTGTTGCTTGTGAGAATAAGTGTAGACCAGCAGTGACATTAGAGATTGGGCCACCAAAGCCTTCGTCAAATATAAGGGGTGTTCACTACAGCCTCTGGCCTCTCTGGCAGGGAGAGCCAGCAATCCTTCAAAGGCCCTTCTCTGTAAATGACTCCTCTGAAATGGACAGCCTCTCCTGGGGCAGGCCATTAGCCCCACTGGTATGAAACCCTGAGAGCAGCAGCTGGAGTCAGACCACAGACTGGAGAGGCCTATATTTGTCTGTGATACCAAAATTTCTAATACAGGCATTAGTAAATCACTACCTCCACCATAAACACAGGACTGAAGCTGTGTCTTTAATCATATTTTTTTTAGCACTAAAGGCAAAATTTCTGTCCCTTTCTCTTTGGACTTGCCCTCCAACAGCCTTAGTATTGTGCTAGCTCAGCTCTTTTTTTCAGCTATACAATGAATTAGCTCAGTGAATGAAATGGAATAAAAGTAAACCCTCCAAAGAACAATGTCACACTCCCTAAAAAAATATTTGGTTTGTAATTTTAATCAGTGCCTTGATCTGGATCGACTTGCATCCACACAGACAAGTGGGTTTGCAAACACAAAAGAAACAATTGGCAACAGATCTTGCTGTTGAGAAAATTGCTGTCTTGAGCTGCATCTCGAACTCACCAAGTAATTTCATACACTGGTACACATAAATGCTCATTAGAGAATAATTTCTTCTATAACTACCAGCTTCAGCAAATTTCTAGTTCTGTGATCTGGGATTAAAACTGTATTCCTTTAATAACTTCTTGTGTCACTGTCGAATTGATCCTTGTGATGTTGAAATAGGAGTCTCAGTGGAAGCAATTTCTTACCTTTCCAGAAAACAGATCTTCCCTAAATAGTCAGTACAGAGCTGCTCCAGAAAGTGTTCATATTTTACAAAAACAAACCAGAAAAGTCCAACTTGTCACTTTCTCCAGAACACAGAGCATGGGATTTTGCTGCACTTAAGCTCAGGACAGAATAACGCATGCTTTAATTATTAAGGAATAATTGTATCCACATGAAGGAGTTTGGGAACTTACTGCCTTTGTGAAAGAGTGGTTGTTGATGCATGAAACACTACAACATTGCAGAGCCATGGTTATTTCTATTTCCCCTTTCCTTGTTGACAAGGACAGCAGCTGACTGTCAGTGCCCTGGAGGAGTAGGCTGTTAAGGGTAGGTTCTGGCTGCATGAGCTTGGTCCCAGGTATCCCTGGAGTGGAGTCAGAGTTAGGCATTGCAGAAAGTAAAGTACTCCCCTTCAGACAGAGGTGGATGAGCAAATTCTGGACTTTTAACGTTATTATTGATGGGCTGCTCTGAGGTGTTATATGCTGATCAATGTAGCAGGTTGCCAGGCAAATATGAATAGTTAAGTTCTGTTATTTTTGCCACTTTCATGTGTTTTCATAATACCTGTCTAACTACAATTTAACTAATAAAAGTTACATCCCTAACAACTCCACAGCAGTACATCAAAGGTCAAATTCTGGGCCTTCAATACCAATCTGATTATTCTAGGCATGTCAGCTCAGTAGGGATTTAACTCTCCATAAGAAAGTTTGCTTTTGAGACAAGTCCCAGTTTCTCATGGGGTTTCAGTGCCCCACATTCCTTCCTTTGTCAATTCCTCCCTCTAAAGGTTCCACCAGAGGTGATGTACCTAAGAACGGGTGCACAGACAATCATAAGATATAGTGTTTGTTTAAAAAAAAAAATCATTTTTTGTATAAGATAATATTCACATAGGAAATTAAATCTCTCAAACAGGTTGGTGAACTGGTATCTGAACAGCGACCCTGTAAGTAAATCTCTGTTGCAAGTGACTTTGTAAAAGCATCTTCAGCTGAGTCTAGTGAGAATCACTGAATTGCTTCTCTGCTGAATTCTTATAATACAGCTGGCAAACAGTCTTATATGCAAACCTAGTCTAGATGTCTCAAGTGTTATGTTTGACCATTTCTGTAACTACAGGAGTAAGAAAAAGACAAATTACAAGTATCTATGTACAGTTTGGCCAATCCTTCAGCATCAATTACCTGGGAGCGTCTCTGAGACAACAGTGCCACCAATCAGCTTATGAACAGCAGGAGCTGCCTGAGGAAACCTCCAGGACCGGCAGAAATTCTCTCTTGGAGAGCTTCTGCAGTGGTTTCTCACCTTGTTGTGAAGGCAACTAGGAGTTTGGTTGCCCCCCTCATGTCATGTCAGTCCATTATCTCAAATGAGTTGTCTCGGGCAGCAGGATCAGCCTGCAGAGTTCCTCAGCCACCCGGGGAATTTGTGATTGTGCTGAGTATGCACACTGGCACAGCCAGGATACACAGCTACACTGTGACTGCAAGTGGTCACAAATAAGTATATCTGGATGTTATATATCAGTTAAGGAATTGCTGGCATGGCAATGTTTAGAAAACTGAGAGATCAGGGCAAGAAGTTCCAGTTTCAAATGAGAAAAACAGATTTTTTTCTAAATTCATCCATCAGCAATTCACTTCTTGGCTACAGTCAGTGCTTCTCTTATACTGATTATAATCACTTCATACACAGAACTCTTATTCTTTAACAATTGTATTTTAAATTTTTGTGAGTACACGTGGAACTGATGGCTCAGAGGTCAGGATGAGTAGGATTGAGAGCACAGTACAAGCCATGTTAAAATATCCTGATTAGTACAATTATATGTTAGAGTTTTCAAAGGCCTCTGCAATAGTCCCAAATTATAGATCAAATGCAAAGTTCAATCTTACATCACAATTAAAACTTAAAATCTATAATTCTTTCCAGAAGGGGAATTCTGATTGCTTTTCTTTTGGGGCATTCTTATATGTGAGACGTTTTGGGTCATTCACAACTATATTCGTACTGAAGATAAAATAGCTATTAAATATAGCAGAGAGAGAGACAAAATAACTTTTTAAATATCTAATATAAAAATATATTAAATACACTCATCCCTATGGAGTAACCATGATTAGACTGCTGTATTTGACAATGTTCTGGACTTGACCATATCTTCAAACTTTTTAGTGCTCTTCTTCCTGCAAACCACAGTTTGAGAGCTTTTTGTCCTTTGTTACTGTAAATTTTAAGATTGTACTGGATAATGAAACATTTTGGTTTGCAGTGCATGAAATTATTTGTAAAAATTTAATTTGAAGTCTATGTGTGTTTGTAACAATATTCCAAATATCATTTTAATATGATACAATAATATTAAAAATATTATCTTAATACCTATTTGGTTGATGTTTAAATCTACTCCCTGAAATAACAACCCATGTGGTCTCTCCCATTCTTGTGTCACATAGAAGAAGTGCTTTAAATAATACTTCGCACTTAGGGAGATTTTATATTATCTCTAAACATGCACAATACAAAGCATGTATTGTTAGCTGATCATCCACACCCCAAAAATGCAGGGAAATATTATACATTAACTTAAATATTAATAAAATAGACCACAAATCTTGAAGATAAAATCATCTAGTTTTTGGGATAGAGACAAGATGAAAATCTGATGCTTCTAGCCATGTGTGTACTTCCAACTTAGGCATTAGAAATTTCGATATGCTTTCTCATAAAAAATGTTATTCAAGGTTTATACTCCTATTTGACCATAATTTCCAGGAACCAGTATGGGATTCATTGTGGCTTAAGGTTGTTGGTGTTCAGTTTTTTATTTATCCTGGCATCAAAAGACAGAACAGCTCAAATTCGTACTGAGCTCATACTCCTACAAAATGAACATGACCTTTCATATGCCATTTTAAAAACATGCCTTACATTTGCTTATAATTTAAATCTTCTGTGGTTTAGATTGCTGTAATTTCCCTTTTCCTCCTCACCAAGTTAGTAATTCTTTATAAGCTGTACACACATGGATTTACTATCTATAAGTCATAATTTTTATGTATTTCCAGAACATATTAGGTGCAAGGGAGAGAATGTGCCACTTTCTTATATTTTGTCTATCATTAAGAAATTACATATTTTTTCAAACCTCTTGCAGGCTCCAATACTGCAGTAAAGATTAGCATATTTTCATTTGGAGTTACAGGGGTGTACCCTTCTTGTTAAACCCATCTAGAAAACCCATCTAACCCACCTGACAGACCCATCTAAGTTATTTTCATAGATTTTCCAGTTAAAATGAGTGCTCCTAAAGCATTATGTGTATCACTCAAGGAGAAAAATAAATGCCTCATCCATTTTCTAGATGGGTTTAATAAGATGGGGTTTCTAGACCCCAACAACAATAATAGTATTGTTGTTTCCACACTGAAGAAGATAGTGTTCCCAATGAAAAGGAATGGATCACACAAATTAGCTTAGTCACAAGAAGAGTTCTAATTCTGCATCACTTCTTTTTTTCTAAATCCTCCATTTTTAATTATGTACTGTTTTGATTGAGCAGCTTGAATTTAATTTCAAATTTTTTTCCAGAATGCCATTTCTTAGGTTTATGGACAGAAAGATCCTGTCAGCTACTGAAATAGACCTGAAAACTGGCTCTGGCCCAGCCCTCCTGGAATTTGTTTTATGTTTCATGTAATTCACTTGAGCTCTGTGGCAAAACTGTAAAGCAAGAATCAGGGAAATAATGCTTTGCTGTCATCTATTTTGTGGCAAACTACCAAAGCAGGATCTGAAGGGCAATACCTAGAACAATGGGATTTGAAGATTGATGGGCTTCTCTAGGCCACATCTGTAACAAAAATAACTGGTGTAAGAAACTCCTTCCTTAAGGAAGAGAACTCTTTCCTTTATTTTGCCTTTAAAAGTACTAGCAGTGTTCTCAGAAGCAAGTTTCACCCAAACTGTGAACTCTGCTACACTGATTTCTCTAGCTTGATAAATTATGCCCAAAACATCTGTATTTCCAGAGGTTTTTTATCATATCAAGCAGGTTTCTGAACACTACAAGCAAAACCATTATATACTACTTAAGTACTTGTTTCCTCCTGAAAGAAAATACAAACATACCACATATAAAGTTCACGCAATTCTCAATATCGGCTCCTTTATTATACCCCTTCTATTTTATGTAGTTTGAAAAAAGAGAGAAAAGGGAGACCATTAACACCTAGGTCACACAATTATACCTGTATTATGGAGAGTTTAGTGTAAATAAGTTGGTCTTCTCCCTGGCAGCGATCACAGATGAATTAGCAGAGTCTCCCGATTCTGCCGAAGTCCACAGCCACATCAGGTGCCAAGGTCTACTACCAGATCAATAATCCAGGAGGCTGAGCTCTGTTTGCAGCCAGAAAAATCATCATCTTAGGCACCTCAGAGTGCTGACTCCATGCTATAACTTGGCCAAAGCCCGAATATATTTAATTTATTGGGGAACATCATCAAGCAACATTCTGAAGAGGTATGACCTCTATGAGTATAGACAGTTCTGGAAAAATAGCTACATTGTTCTCAGCTCATGAAATACACAGCACTGATCACACTTTCTTATTTTTCATGTTTTAGTGGGAGGCAGCAGGATTTGGCAATTTTCCTTATTGGAAGAGGAAGGAAAATACCAAACTGGGGTGAAAAAAATGCCAGCCCACTATCATAGTTACCGTTGGTTGCTTGTCAACAGTGACAGCCGAACACGAAGAAAATTGTTCACAACAGGGAAACGTGAGGAACGTAGCAGAATGCCTTACTGTATAAGACAGTTATGGAAGGGAAAGCAAGAAGACAGACAGCTATTTGCCAGACCTGACAGAGCCATCTCAGTTATTTTCATAGATCTTCCAGTTAAAATGCTTTACAGGAGAGCTCCTGAAGCATTATGTGTATCACTGAAGGAGGCAAATAAATGCCTCATCCATTTTCTGAAAAACAGAAACCAAGATGACAGAATGCCTGCTATTGGGCAAAGAAATAAAGGAGAGGTGTAATTTCAATTATTGCAGCTTCATCTGTGGTCTAGTTTAATTCCTCTAACCTCATGTGACAGAGCAATTCAAACCTTTAGGCACAGACTGTACCCTAAGAAGCAGAGAAATAAGTAAGATTTGATATTTAGAAAGCAAGAAAACCTCTTGTTTGAATGAATAGTGACATTTTTACATATTTGCTCTTCATCTCAGACTTGTTAATCATGCTATAATCCATCAGGAGAGAAAGGCAGAGCACATGAAAAAGAAAAGGGTCCTTAAGTGCAGAAATTCTATCTCAGATTCCAGTAAACAGTATAAGGTAGAAGGCAGAGTTTTTCTCAGAAAAGAAAGTTTCTTAAAGCTATCACACAAGAGAAGTGACAAGATAGGATGGACTCTAGTGATTTGCATTTCTTTTCAGTGAGTTCATGACTCTGAGAGTATTACTTCACTTTCTTTCTGATGAGCTGTGTGCCTGGGTACAATATTCTACACCCATTGATAGCTTATGGGAGATGGCTCATGAAATTTAGCTCTTCAAACAACATTACACACCTTCTCTCTCCTGTGAGAACTCTAGAATAGAATACAAGCAACAGTCTGTCACTTCTCTCAGCATATTTTTCCTGTGAAAGTATATTTCCTGCACATATCAAATCACCATGGTATGAGATTATACATATATAATCTTTTCTTTTCAAGGCTTCAGGAACAATATAGAAGAGAAAACAAAAAGATAAATGCCCGTTTGCCAGATCTGGCAGAGCCATCTAAGTGATTTTCATGGCTCTTCCACAATCACACAGAATTGCAGGATCACTGAAGTTAAAAAAGACATCAAGAAATCATCTAGTCCAGCCCCCACTCAAAGGGCTGTCAGCTACAGTTGGGGCCATTTGTACCAGGTTTTTTAACACATCTAAGGAAGGAAACTACAAAATATCTTTGAATGCCTTCACAGTAAAAAAAGTAATCGTTTTTAATGTTTCCATGTCCTTCATTTCAATTTATGTTCATCTCCCCTTCTTCTTTTGCTGAGTACCACTGAGAAGAGTCTGGCTTCATCTTTTTTAGTCCCTCCCACATCAAGCACTATGAGCCTGTCTTCATATGAGAGAGTTCCTCAGTTACTTAGTAATCAGTGTGACTCCTTCACTCCAATATACCCATGTTTTCTTACCAGGGGAAAAGTTTTGCATAACAAAAGTTTTAGGTACCTCATAACTTTAAGATAAATTTGACATCAAACTTCAGAAGTATTTTGCTGTCTGTTCTGAGTACATGATTTGTAAATGCTCAAAAGGTTAGGTGGGAACTGAACAAGGTCAGTGTATAACAAAGATATCACGATACTATGCCCATTTATCTGCCATTGTAGTAATCACAATTCTCAAAAGCCTGCTTAGCTCCTCCAATCCACAGAGGACTGGAGACACACTTTGGTGACCTTTATCGAAGTTTTCAGAATATAACTTTCTTCCAACTGACCCAGTTACCACTTATTCAGAGTTTAGCATTCTCAGTGGAAGAAAAAACATTTTGGTTCCATTTAGATTACGTTTTTAGGTTTGCAACTGCAAAATACAGCTTCTGTTTTTAAATAAAATGATGTCTAAAGTCTTAAAAAAAATAATTAAAATATCTTTCAGAGATAGTTCTGGGATGTTCCATTATCTGTAAGTATAGCTAAGGGTTTGTTTGTGAGAAGGTGTCTATAATTTAAGACTGAATGATCTGAGCCCTGGACACATATTCTTGGCCTGCAGCAGTGGGTATCTCAGATCAGCTTCGCTTCTGACAGACCCTTCCTCACTCAAACCTAATATCAATGGTTGAAAACTGCAATGATTCCCGGGAAAAGGCTGGAATATGCAGTGTTAACGAAGAAAGATAAGATTATAGACTGGGGGGGGGAAGTTAATGAGGGAAACCAATGGACAAGGAAGGAAGCGCATAAATAAAATGAGATTTTTTAATCCGCAGTGTGAATTAGAATTCACTTCAAATTCTTCAGAATTAACATGGGCAAGTTTCAGGAATAAGAATAATATTTGAAGTACTGGCAACTTTGAGAGACAAAGTAGGGATAAAAGTGCATGAAGAGACAGGAAAGATTGCCAAAGGTATCTTTTGAGACAAAGGAAGTCACTGTGACTTCCTGAGCAATAAGAAACAATGCAAAGTGATGCTACAGGAGGATCCTTCCAATAACAAATCAGATAACAAACAAAATTGATTAGATAACAAAATTTGGTGAGGATATTGGAATAGATTTTTGCTATAATATTTTGCCATCCAAATAGGAAGTGGATTTATAGTCCAAGAATTGGCTAATACTCAATCTGAATTTCCAAAGTCACAACATGCT
Organism: Hypocryptadius cinnamomeus; assembly: GCA_013400635.1. NCBI lineage: Eukaryota > Metazoa > Chordata > Aves > Passeriformes > Zosteropidae > Hypocryptadius > Hypocryptadius cinnamomeus. The sequence goes on from VYZP01071809.1 coordinate 17,575, forward strand.
GTTGTTGCCCATTTTGAAATTATATGACTGTACCAAGTGGAGTTTGGGTCATCTTAGCTACAATCCTTAAAGCTAGTCATAAGACATTATTGGCTTTAAAAGGCAGTTTTTGGCAGTTTTTGACACTTTTCCTCAGAGCTTAGCTCCTAAGAGACCATTGTAGCAGTCTTCCCCTGAGCCATCTGCAATGTGTCAGCCTCCTTCCTGAACCAGAGGACCCAGCTCTGGACACAGAATCAATGATGTAGTCTCAGCAGTTCCAAGCAGAGACAGAGAGAGAGTAATACTTCCCTCACCCCCCCTGGCCACTTTCCATTTGATGTAGATGAATGCTACAGCTCGCCTTTCATGCAGCGAGAGCGCGTGATGAGTCATGCCCAACCTAGCTGCACCTCCACCCCATAACCCCCAGACGCTTTCCAGCAGGGCTGCTCTGCAATTTCTCAGTCTGCACCTGTGCACAGGATTACCCCACCTCAAATGCAGACATCTGGGTTTCATCCAAGCTAATGACAAAGCTGGCAATAAGTCTGAATCTTCTGAGGGCCAGCACAGTGTTATTGCCACGCTCAGCAAGAAGCACAGCAGCCTCAACCACAGCTGCTATTATTGGAATTCTGAAGTAATAAATGCTTCCCTTTCCACTTTCAGCACCACTCTACTCAATTCCTAATACTTGGTGACCTTCACATGTACTTACACAGGATATATTTAAACTCAGAAGATGCTTTTGACACCTCCTGGCTTTGCTGCAAATGCACGTCTACTACCATGACATTTTCTTCATGACAGTTTTCTTTTCCTCAAGATCTAACAGAACAGGGGTTCAGAAATATGTTCCCATGATACTTCCAATAGGCAGTTATCACCCTTGGGTAATGGGTGATGTCAGCAGGATTTGTATCCATACGATGGGAGTACAATTTGTCCCCTAAACAATATGAAAGCTCACATTCCTCAAGCTCAGTGTTGCTGTGAATTTCAGTATCAACAGGAACTTGCACTGAGCCTCATACTCAAACTGAAGGACTGGCCAAGTGTCTTTGTGTGCTCACAGACATCCGTGTACGTAAACAAACTGCTCTGAGTCTCTTAAAATTATTACAAGGAAAATCTTCTACCTGATTAAAAAAATAAGGTTCCAGTAGGACCAGTCATTTTCCCTTTGCAATAAATCAGATTAGAGAAATCTGTGTGTACGTTTTCAAAGCAGTTTCCTCAATCACATATAGAATATAAATGGAGTGAAGACACCAACCATCTGGCAGATTTCCAAAGGAGCTCAGGACCAAAACATTCATGCTTATGCTGGAAACTAAGAGACTGGAAGGCTTTCCCAGTATCTGTAAAACATCAGCACCATGTTCAAGGATGAGTCAGGTATCATCTGTGTTGACAAAGAGGTGGAGGAGGACAAGAATAGGTGCCAGGGTAAGTCATGCAGTATCTGAAGCATAGGAGAGAAGGATATATTAAATCTCTGCCTGCCAACTTTGCTAGTTGCCGAGTGCTTTTGAAAATCTGATGCCTCATTTAGCTGACTAAAGAGTGATTGAGCTGTACCAGAAATACAAACCCAGCTGTCAGAGAAAACTGGAAAATATGTTCTGGAGTAGTTTTTCAAAATCAAATTCTTTTTCTCTATATAGAACACTGGTTTATTTCAAAATGTTTAATTAGGCTAAGTTTAGCTGTGTGTATCACTTGAAAATAGAAAAGACACACTAAAACTATGCAGGTTAGTCCAAATGCATGCTGACTAAACCTTCATGCACTCACTAACCACCAGATATTCATGCCATAGCAGAGAAAAACATTGTGACAAAGATTGCAGAGACATTAAATTTTTATCTGCAGAATATTTTTCCCCTTACCCCTTCACATAGAAATTGAAGTATTTGGTGAGAAAGAGGCCCATAGCCCAAGATTATGAGAGTAGCTTTGGAATACTTGGCAATGACTATAGGTGTTTTCATATTTGAAGGATTTTAAGACCTTCAAAAGCTCTATGAATGTCACAAAGAAAAGGGGAGATGAACCGCTTCCACCTCTGTCATTACTTAAGTCTCATGCCTAGAAGGTGTGAAATTAAAATCTACTATACAAACACAGGAGGTGTGGATGATTACTGAAAAAATTAGCAGTGATGTGGAGCTAATGAAAGAGCTTGAGGTGTCAAAATAAACCTGAGATGAAAGGAATAGGGGCAAATCAGAAGCTTTTGAAAGACTGAGTGATCAAATGGCTCTGCAAAGTGTCACACAGAGGGCCAGTTTCAGTCTGCACGGAACGTGTGTCTAAAACACATCCTCATATTTTGAAACCGCTTCATATGGTACCATTGTGCCCTACATGGCATATTCTCATTGCCACTTGACATTTCAGCATACCACACACCTTCTGCTTCCCTAGGTTTCTTACTTATTGATGTGTGACTTATTACAAATTCCTGAAATCTAATGTATACCTACTGATCTATTTCTGAGCAAGAATTTGTGAGGGTCATTCAAGTAAAAAGGAGAAATTCACCTCTTTAATTTTCTTGGCCCCACCTCCTCATCCACATGGGGCAGGAGAATAATTTTGCTCTCTACTCTCTAATTCATATACTCTTATTTCCATTCCCCCACCCCCAGGAATATTTCCGCCTCCTGTGTGCCCAGGGACCTCCTGGTTTTTGGCAGTACTTCATGGTATGTCAGTATTCCAGAGGTCAGCTGAGGATAAACTCTAATTGAAAGATATTAAAGTAGGCTGCAAGGGACAAAAATTCAAAACCCCAAATCTATCAAAATCTGTTACTGATGAAGAATCTGAGCTGGCTATGTCCTTAAAATATGCATCAAAAGTAATCTTTCAAACCTCTTCTTCAGGTCTCCATTGGCACCCCCAGAGGAAATAATTTCAAACTGTTCAGAGAGCAGCAATCCTGTTCTGGTCCTTGAAATTCTTCGAGCAACACACACCCACACACCAGCATTATTTTCTCACCTCCTCCGTATAAAAACAAAACAGAAACGTGAGAACAGTGGGCTGGAGATGGAGCTGCGGAAAGTGAAGTTGGAAGGATTAATTATGTAATACGCCCCCTCTCCCGCCCTTACCCACAGCAACACGAGTGAGGTAAACCCAATCCTCCCAGCTGACAACTCAGAACTAGAAAGTGCCCGGAGGAGTGAAAGCAAAATAAACGTGTGGGGAAGGTGGCGATGCACTCCTACAGAGGAAGATGTCATTAGGAAAAGGCTAAAAACAAGTTCAAATCACCTTTAGCCTCTTCCCTTCCCTCCCCAGCGAGACCTCTCCCTCCGCCTCTTCCCCTCTCCTCCCCCCAGCTCCTCCTCCCCCCTTTTCAGCAAGAGCTGCAGCCGGATCGGGACTATATTCCTACAGTTCACGGCTCTCTGCCGGAGCGTGGATCCTCCTGAAAAACTTCAAGTAAAACAGGAGCTGGGAGAACACACACACACCAGAAGATATATTAAGAAAGCAGGTTTGCTACTTAACTCGGAGGAAAGAAGCTGGAGCAGACTTCTTCGGTTGCTCTCTAAGAGCCTTGCCGAGAGTCCTTGCAAAGAAAAGTGTTGCTGATTCAAAAGAAGAGGAGGGATGGGGAAGAGAAAAAAAAAATTGTGCATGTCTGTGTGAGAGGGAGACAACGTGTGTGTGCGTACGTGTGAATGCGTGCTTGTGTGTGAGAGGGTGTAGGCGACGGGTGGGGGGAGCTTGGAATTATATTTTTTTTTTTTTTTCCTACGAAAGACACGTGAATGCAATTCCCAGTGAGGGGCACCAAGCTCTGCCCAAGAGCAGAAGGGGTAGGGAGAGGGAAAGGGAGAAGAGAAGGAAGAGGAGAGGGAAGGAGAGAGGGGGGGAGGAGGGAGGGAGAAGGAGGAGGAGAAGGGATTTCTATTTCAGAAGACATTCGTAGAAAGAGGGTGGCAAATTCTGTGACCGTCTTTAAAGGAAGTGTCCTGGGACATAGAGAGAAAGAAAGAAGCCCAAAGAAGGAAAATAAAGGGCTATGATTTCCTTGTCCTGTTGCTTTGTCTCTGGCTCCCTCTGCCTCTGGAAGAGTAGCCACAGGACACAAAGATGCCCAGCTGGTCACTGCACGCCCAAGTTCAGCTTAGCTGGTGCTTCTCTCCTGTTTAGCCTGACTGCTTTCTCTGAAGGGGAGGACTCATAGCCCGACAGCCTTTTAGTTTAACCTGAAGAGTGTGTGCCGCCTCTCTCTGCCCACCCCAAGAACTCGCTGGAGGTGGAGGAGAGGGGAGAAAGAGGAGGACTTGAAAGTGCCTGAGGAGCTCCCGATGCTAAGAGGAGACAAACATTCCTGTGGACGACGCAGAAAGGACAAAGCTGACTGATTTATTGCTGTTTTCCGTATTTTTTTTTTTTTATCTCCCTGTCCTTTGGCGCACACCAGTGTTTGGAGATCTTTGAAAACACAAACCAAAACACCAGCCCCGAAGCCCCAACCCCTTGGCTAGCTCTTATGGGAATGAAACACTCCTCCCGCTGCCTGCTCCTAAGGAGGAAAATGGCGGAGAACGCTGCCGACAGCACCGAGGTGAGTAAGGATGCGAGCCGGAGCCGGCGCCGCGCTCCCCCAGACCCGAGCCCTGATCCCTCGGCAGAAGCAGCAGGAAGTGCAGAACAACTTTCCCGGCCCCTCCGGCCAGCTCCTGCCTGCCGTGCTGCTATGGTTTCCTGCATTCGCCCCCCCCTCTC
>VYZP01071835.1:3508-14669 GCA_013400635.1 Hypocryptadius cinnamomeus
TAGAAAATCTTTATTCTCACTGATTCTGGTGTTCTTGCAGACATTTTTGCCAGACACGTGTGACTGTGAGAAGTTACCTCCAAACCTCCAGGTCACACATCTGACTACCAAAGGTGGCAGTGAGGAGTTCCCTGGCTGGCTAAAGGCAGGGAAGTGTGGAGACCTCTTGTCTTTAGAGGGATAACCATAATTCCTGGATCCACAGGGGATCTCTTCAGTCCCAGAGAGGAGACCTGACTGCAGCTCCAGGAACTGGCAGGGCTGGGGCTTTCAAGCAGTGCTGGGTTTGCTCTGTTCCATGCAGAGATGAGTTGTGCTCCAGCCAGGATTTCTGTGTCACCACGAGATGTCACTCTTTTGTTAGGAAAAAATCTATCCAATGGCATGAATATCTGGAAAATAAATTACATAGCCCTATAAGGTGAAATTGCAGGAATTTAAGGAAGAATATTTTTTAATGTCTTCAGTTGGATTATGTTCTGTTTAAGTAGGCACAATGTACAGGCATTAACATCACTATTTTCAGGTTTGTTAGTGCTCCAGTTTTTCAAGCTGGAGGTACTGTAACTGGATTTAATTAGTTTAAAAGTCAGCAAATATTTGGGCTTGCAGCATGGCAGCTGAGATGGTTCAGTCGTGGTTGTAATCTTATTTACAAAATTAGAAGATGCTTAAATGTCTGTGTCATGTATCCTCGTGGAGAGGGGAATGTGGAAGTCCCCAGTGTCAGCCACGCTCCCCACTGCCATGGAGCAATAGTGACATCCTGTGGGAAAGGTTTAAAAGGGACACAAACAAAATTCTGCTCCTGGAGCCATCCTGGACTGCTTGGATTTGGCATCTTTTTATGTTTTGAAGCCAGCATCTCAAAAGTAAATGGTTATCTATTGTCAGCTGTGATTAGAACATCACAGCTTTCTGTGCTGTAGTTTGCACTGTTTTGGGGTACTGAATTGTTGATTTGCATTGTAGGAGTGCTCATGTTTTACTTCAATCAGAACCCAAAAATTTACAGCTTTTTAATACACTTTTATGATTATATGGTTTCCTAATGTGCTAGGACATGTTACACATGCATTTTCCTCTAAAACTAAAGATAATACATGGGTTACAGTATGTCTTCAAATGGCATCCAAGTACTCAATTTAAATTCTTTCTAAAATTATTGTTTAAATTAAAGGCCATGAGAAAAATATTTCTTATCTTTTTGGCCAAAAAATTTGTGTATTACATTTAATAGAAATGTGAGCTCTGAACTTTAAAACCTGGTTCTGATAACAGAAATAGTGGCAGAGATTGCAGTATTTGTAGCTAGATATAAAATTATATACTTGTACAGCAAGATTGCAGCAGAAGCTAAAGGAATTGGAACAATGTTATTGGAATGATATTACTTTGGCTGTAGAGTAATCCAGATGCTTCTAATTTAATCCCTTTATCTTTATTAGCCTTTTTTTAAAGGCATGGATTGAAAAACTCTCTGATAGTTTTAAAAAGAGAAGTATTTACACCTTGTATTGTAATTCACTGCATGTCTTGCAAGAGGAAATATAAAACTAATATTTCTGTGCATTTTTCCCTGGTTTTAAAAATAGAGATGGATAAAATTGCAGCCCTATCCCCATGTGAAAAGATTATTTGCACATCTGTCTAAGGTTAGTACCTCCTGTGTGGTTATCAGCATCCTTCATTGTGCTTGCTGAAAAAGGGCCAGATGATGAGTGGCTCCTTGCAAGATTAACTTTGTATTGGTAGTCATTAAACAGTGGGAATTTCTACAAACTGCCAGTTTGGGATACTGAATAAAAGAGAAAAAAATTGAGGAAGGAGTATTATACTGGTTGCACATACAGCATCTAGAATAGACTGGGGCTACTGGCAACAAGTGTGGTGGAACAGTTGGTGAGCAGATGTACAATAAATAACTGTCAGGAGGTAAACTGACACCTCTGATGGCCAAAACTGTACTAATCCAGGATTAACAAAGCAGTTGAAGTAGAGGTATCACTCTGTTTTGCAGCAAGTTCAGCCCCCACTGGGGGACAGCAGCCTTTGTGTTTCAGCTGAGGGATGTGGGAAGCCCCAGTGGTGGCTGTGTCCCTCCTGACACTGCAGTGACACCCCCAAAGCTAATTTGAACCAAATCTGCTAAATGTGCCTTGAGCCATTTTTCTGGGGCGGCTTAAACATGTCATTAACTTCAAAGAGGTGAGGGGAGGGTTCTTTGCACATGCATGTGAAGGACTATAAAAGTGATTGGCAAGCTGAAATTAAATTGTGAATATTTTTGTGTAATCACCGTTAATTTGGTTTTGCAAACCCGTTCCTGGCAGATATCTGTGGGAAGCAGATGGCTAAGTTGTGTTGACTGGAAGCAGATTTTCAGATGCTTTTTACAGAAGCTCTCTATAATTGATTTGCTGGCAGATTAAGAGTTACTCATGAGATGTGTTTTGTTTTGCTCCTCTGTTTAAGAAGTATACTGTGTTATGCAGCTGCACTTAAATTCTTGAATCAGCAAATAAAATCACTTGTGGTGAGGATCTGTTGGGGAGTATAAAAATATTTGAGAAAGATTTGAAGATTGAGAATGAGTAGCAGTAATGAGTCAAATCCTAAAGCTTCTGCTCAGATTTATGAAACATTTTTATTGAATTTTCTGTTCCAGCTGATAGAATTTCTCTGAAGACTTCAACTATTTTAGTGAATAAATGTGATCATTTTCATTATGCAACTCTGATCTTGTGCCTTTTGTTGTTCTGGATTATTTTGTCAGAGTGCTTTTTCTTTCACATAACCCAGTTGAAACTAACCTTATCATTCGGAGTTGTATTTTATCACTTCTTCAGAAGGAAATGGCAAAGCTGAAACTTTCTGTGCTTTGTGACTGCTGAAATTTACATGGATTCAAGAGGAATTGGTCAGATGGAAATGAAATAGAAAAGATTGTTAGACAACAAGTACTGTCTCTGACTCTGGGTGTCCTAAGCTTAAAATTTGTTTGAGAGTAGGAGAGTATCCCAAGGCAGTGTCATATTTTTGCATTCTTCCTTAGGCATTAGAGAGTGAGAACTCTGCCTCTGTGAATATATGGGTATAGTCTTTAATTATATATGATATATTTATTTTTGCCTCGGGATCTCTGTCACAGCTTGTGCAGGCAGGATTTCAAAATTCGAGGGACTTCATGGCAGAGTGTGTTGTGGTAGGAAAGCTGTGCTAGTAGCAGGATGGGTGACTGTGAGGTCTAGTGAGGGCTTGTCTTACTCCCTCTTGAACATTTAAATTGCTCTTTATTGCAGCCAAATTTCTTCTTCCCCTATGACATGAATCTGCAAATAAGATATTAAAAGAATTGGGGTTTTTTTTGGAGGATCACGGAACATTTTGAATTTCTGATCCAAAGCTTTAATTTAATTTAAATTTTAATCACGTTCAAAAGAAAAACCTTAGAAGAAAATGTTTGTTTAAAGCAAATTTAATTTTTGTTTTCTTTTGCGGTTCTTTCCTCCTTGGATGATTGTGGGATTATGTGTGCCAGGAAATATTCTTCCTGTCTTGTCGGAAACCTGTCAAAACTTCATAATAATATACTGAGTACTTGAAATAATATTAGTGTTTAGCAGAAAATGGGTCTGCCTATCTGTAGAGTGCAGTAATGGATGTGCACAGCTACAGCAAATACAGGGGCTGTGGAGAAGAAAGTAATTTTAAGAAAGAAAACATACAAAGCCAAAAAAGCTTCTCGTGCAGTGAATGCTAATGAGCTGGCTGCTTTTTGTGGTGAAAGGCATTAGTGTCTACTGGAGTTGGAATGGGGGCCCAATAATTGCTCTGACTCCAGTGATGAAAATCTCATAGCTCCTTGTGGCTGCAGAGATGGAAGGTGGGTGCCAGTTCTTTTGCAAATCTCCTGGTTGAGTTTCAAAGGTAGTCAGACTTTCAATGTATTTAGCTTGAATCTGTAAAGTACTTCTTGCTTCATTGTAGTTCACATTGTTCATTTAGAGGTTAACTTCAGTTTGATTGGATTATTTGTTATAAAAGATGAATCTAGATCTCAAAACTTCATAAAATATGATTTTGTATAGTGTTCCCAGCAGCCATTTAAATTAAAAGCTGACGAGGTCTTGGAGGTCTAAGTTAAACATTTTTGCATTATTTTTAACTTAATTGGAAGTTGACATACTGTGTTTTTGACCTGGTTGCTGCAGAATGCTACATTCTTTGGCAGATATTAACCACTGTGTGTGGTCTAAATAGATATTCAGCTAACATGGACCAAGCCTTGCTCTGGTTAAAGCTATCTCTTTCCACACATTTCCTGAGCTATAATGAACATTTTTATTAGTGTCTTCTCAAAGCACCACAGAGCTCCAGTAAAAGTAGGACACGAATCCATTTGTACACAAAGCATTTAGCATGAAACCTTTATTTTAATTCTGTTCTTTATTATAGTGAATGTTATATTGTTCATTTTCAAAGCAAAAGATTCAAAACTGTTAAAGTAATTTAGTTCATCATGTTAGAGGTACTGTTTCTGGAAATCTTTCTTTTTCTCCAGGATCAGTACAATCATATAATCTTTACAGATATATTACTTTTATGATATAAAATTTCTCTATAAAACATGCTGTTTTTTGTTTCCAGAAATCACATTTTAATCTCTAAAGTCATTGGCTGGGTCAGAAATTGCAGAACATGCTGAGCACCAAGGTTAATGGTTCTAATGTAGATAATTCTTTAAGTGAATACCTTTGCAAAAGTTTGACTCAGGGGAGAATATTTTATTGATACTACCCATATGAACTTGGGGAATATGGGTAGTTGCAATATTAGTAAGAATTCTGCATGGTACTATTTATGACTTTTTAGAAGGGATGGGTTTTGGTTTTAAATGTACAAAGGCTCTTGATGTTGCTTATATTTTCTATGGGAGTGCAGACAAATTGTTATTTAGTGTCTTGTGTGTCATCATCTCCAAGAAAATGGGTTTCAGAAACCTTAATTTCATAATTTGTTTCAAAGTTGTAGCTATAGATCAAGTTTAAAATACATAATGCTCGCTCACAATGTACTTTAAAATTTTTTTATTATCTCCCAATGCCCTTTTTTTTCCTTTTTGTGGTATAGGGATCTCACCCCCCTGCCCCCTTTTAATTCAGCATCTCTTTTAACTGAACAATAGAGGCACACTATAGATAAGAGCAAAACATAAGATACCTCACATTATATGTTACATTGCCAATTAAAATCTGGCCTTCAAGGCAAAATGACTTTGCCCTTGCACTGCTGGAGTTTCCCCCACTCCTTGGAGACAGAATTCACTCCACTGATGGGGAGGGTTTGGCTCCTGTCTCCATCAGATCCATCTCACCGTGGTGTTCCTGGTGTCTGGCAGTCTCACACAGACCCTCTTTATCTCCTGCTTGGTTTTGTGTTAATCTGACAAATATTTCTGATTTTTTCTTTGCCTCTTCCTCCCTGTCTGGCGCACTGAATGCTGCTGGAGTGTGAACCTGAAGCAGGCAATGATAAATGAGAAGAGGAACGAGGAGATTTTCACGTTAAAATACCTTAATACTGTGGAATCCACAGTAGAATTTGAGTCATTGGAAGGACTGAAGGAAGAAATCCTTCCTGTGAGGGTGGGCAGGCCCTGGCACAGGGTGGAGAAGCTGTGGCTGCCCCTGGATCCCTGGCAGTGCCCAAGGCCAGGTTGGGCAGAGCTTGGAGCAGCCTGGGGTGGTGGAAGGTGTCCCTGCCCATGGCAGGGGGCTGAATCAGATGAGCTTTCAGGTCCCTTCCAACACAAACCATCCTGTGGTTCTGTGGTTGTTTACTTGGTAGCTTTGGAAATCAGGAATGGAAATACTTTCAATTTTTCCATGTATAAAGAAAACTTGTATGTGCTATTTGAAGATGTATTTTTCTTTCCGTTGATTCCCTGTCCTTTCCTTAAGAGCAGAAGAAAGTTTGACATCTGCCCATCCCTTTCTCTTGTGACCAGATTGGGTTTGGTTTCTGTTGCTTACCTTATTTCCAGAATTATAAATAGGATTTAAGGGTTTTAGCCTAACCTCAGAACTATTCAGGGAGCAGTGGCTTCTCTGGTGCTTGCTGTCACTGGGTGTATTGCAAGCTGTCCTGGGAGAAAGGACACCTGTCAATATTAGTAATTTTCTTTTCTTTTGTTTATGTAAACAAGACAATGGTTGCAATTTAATTTTATTTTCTTATCAAACAATCCTGTTTGACTGCTTGCAAACTTTTTTTTCTACTCCTTCTACTGAAGGAAACTACTCCTTCAGCTGCATCAAATATTCCTATTATAACTTCCACTATTGAAATTTGAAGTTGAGGTGTGCATTAATCATTCTTTTAGCAGACTGTTATATAATGTTCTTGTCTGAAAATGAACGTGCAGGGTTTGGGAGACTTTCTTTTGGTAATATGTAAATATGTCAAATTAAACCTGTCTGTTGTGTTTTCTTAGAATGGGAATACTTCTAGTAGCAGTACCAGAGAAGAAATCCAAACTCATACAGTATGAGGCAGTACTTTGTGGAATGGCTCTTTTGTGATGCTGAAATCAGTGGGAGCTTGGCAGAGATTTTAGTAGAAACAGAATTGGGATAAGACTGATGCTTATGCATTATTATTTTAAATGTCCTTTTCTGTTTGTAATAGTAAATAAAAAAGGAAGATGAAGACTCAAATCTGCATGAAATGTTCACTGTCTGCTCTGGCTCATTCAAAAATCACAGAAAACCAAAAATCTCCTAAGGGGGGGTGACCTGCAGGTGATGTAGATATTTACAGATAGAAGAGCACAACTGAACTTCTGTACCAAATTTCACATGATGAGGGTTAGGGAGAGCACAGATGTACCTGGAGGTGTGAGCTCTGTCCATCTGACTTCTAGTCTTAAAGCATGTACAGGGCTGCAACCTACATATGTTTGTCTGAGTGATTAATGGCTTGTATCCATACATTAGAACTAAGAGTATTGAGATTTATATCTTTTTGTTTTGAAAAGCAACAGCAAGCCCTTAAATGCATGTTAAATGTACTCCATCTGATGAGCATGTGACTTACAGTGGACATTTACAGTAAATGACTAGAGCCATTTAGAAGGGTTTTTTTAAGCTATTAAATATATTTTAAAATGTCATAAGATGTCATGAGTCATGGATGTAAAGCTGATATTTATATTTATCAGACACTTTGAAGACAGAAAAGATCTTACCTTTGTACCTCTTGCTTTGCTTTCTAAACTGATGAATGTGCTGTGCTAGGAGAGGTCAGGATAGAAAAATACAGGTAGTGAGGGTCTAACATTTGTCATGGTGTTTATTTAAACAGTTTGTTCCAGGTACCATAAGGATGGCTGATAAATGTTCTAAGTTATGAGGGATTTAGAATACCTAAAGTAGGTGTAGAGGGGAGAAACCTGTTAACTGGAGACAGCATGAAGAGACAGTATGGAAGAAGTTTATATAGCTTTTATTTTCCTTCTAAATAAGGCACTAAATATATTCCAGGACTTTAAGAAATGTTCTAACTCTATGTCCTTCAGAACCTTGTCCCAGAGGGCATTTCCAAGGCCACTCCTGCTGGTTTTGAGCTGTGTGGGAGCTGACCCAGAGTGCTGGGTTCCCTTCCTTTGGATACATGTTCTCTGTGTTCATTACACCCTTTCCAGAGCTTCTCTTTGAATTGACATATTCTAGGATTTTTTCCCCATGTGTAGAAAACCAGAAGCAATAGTGGGTGCAGCACTGGGTCTGAGTCACATCTGAGTGACTTCAGCTCTGTGAAATTGTGCTCAAGAGCAGCTGTACCCACGGCTGAACCCTGCAGTTTGTGTAAACCTCAGTGGGTTCAATGCACATCTGTTTGTCTTGTGCTTGAGGAGGAGACTGGTCAAACACAGGCTCATGACTGGTATAGAAAACCTGGGATTTTGAACCATCAGGATTTTATTTCTGGGATAGATACAAACCTGTTCATAAAAAAAAAAATATTTGTAGAAGACATGGAAGATTTAATTTACTGGCTGTCTTACTCAGCCAGCCAAATAGTACTGTTTATTTCAATAGCACTCCTTCTCAATAGAAATCCTAGATTAGTTCAGCAAGCTCAGGCAATGGAATTTTTTTATGGCTTTTTTTCCCCTGTCTTGTACAAGTTTGTGAGAAATCCTCAAACAAAGCATTTTTATAAGAAGTTGCTTTAAAGATTTTTTGAAATATTTTTTTAATATTTAAATATTTCTTTTTTTTTCACAATTTAAATAAACACCATGAAAAATGTTGGATCATCGCTACCTGTATTTTCATAGTTTATTTCTTTTTTTCCAATGCTGTTGATGGATTTGAGGTACCTGAACTGTCAGTGAATTAGCTGTATAAGATTGTTTTAATGATACAAGGGGGTATTGGATGACGGCAGACTTTTTTAGCATCTCTGAACAGTACAAATTGCCAACATCTTCACATTTCTGGAAGGAGAACCTGCTTAAGGCCCAGTGGGGTTAAGAATGTTGTTTACTCTACTCTTGACTCCTGCAGTATAACAATAAAAAAGTGATTAAAATTTAAGTAGTCATGAGAGATTTTTGCTATATCTAATTTCTTGAATGCTGGTGTGCATTAAAACTGGATCATTGCATAATACTGTTGTGGTTGGTATTAGTGTATTACCTTGTTTAGCAACCAACAGAAATAAGAACAGTAATTTTTTGATGAGTAGTCTTGTCTAAATGTGCTGAGTTCAAAAATTGTTTAGCATTAAGGTTGTGTTAATTGCTTCCTCTGTAGGTTTTATTAATAATAGAGATATTAATAAATCTCTATTTTGAAGTAGTTAACGTACCACAAAAATCTTTTGCAAAACAAAATTTGGTACTGAGTTTCTCACATCAGAAAGCACTTTCTGCTTCTCTTTGGGAAGGTTAGTGATTTCCACAGATTTCACAAGGAAAGCAGGAGAGAGTCAATCCTTTTTCAGTGTCTTTGCTTTCATCATGAAACAAAGAGGTACCTCTTCAGCTGTGGGTGTGGAAGGGCGACTCTTTCCTTCAAGGGCACATGGGGGTGCAGTTCTCAGGGAAGCCATCAAGCTCTCCTGTGTAGGTGCTGTGCAATTTGGGCTTTTATGTGCATAAAATGTGCATTCCTAAACCTCAGTGCACAGCAGCATCTCTGCACCAACCAGACTGTGCCTGCACTGCAAAGTGCAGCAGCAGAATGGAGCATTCCTTTCTGTCAGCTCTTGGCCTCTACTGCTCCATCTGCATGTCCAGCCTCTGTTTCTCCACATTTTCTTTTGGACAAGTCAGGGAGGGGGTGGTGGAGGATAAATAAGCAGATGTATCCTGTGCAATACCTGCTGCTAACTTTTCTGACTCTTGAAAGCCGTGCTTTAGTGTTTGGAGCTGCGCAGTGGAAGTGTGTGGGACAGCTTTATTTACTTACACCTCTTTGCTTTATGGGCTTTGGAAGAGGTTCCCCCTCACCACGTTTACTGCCTTGTAAAGTAAATCTTTGATTTACTGTAGCAGTCACATTCTGTTAAATAACTGGTTTTTTCATGTGGAACAAGCACTTCATGTTCCCACTCCCCAGGTCTCTCCAGCCCACAAAGTGTGAATTCCTTGCCTGTGACTGAATCTGCTTTTTCACTGGTTTCTGACAGTTTATTATGTACTTTGCCATTATTAGGAAGATGATTTAAACTATAAGCAGATCACATGTAAACAATGCTTCCTAAAATGATAATTTTTTTGTTTACTTCCTTAGTTTTGTCTCATTACAGTATTCTTGCTAACATTACTCTCTTAATTGTTTCTTATATAAAAAATGCTTTCTGAAGCAAGACTCAAGCACCTCTGTATGAGATGAACAGTATCTGTTTCTTTAAATGACTCAGTATCAAATATGATCAGTTAAGAGCTGGACATCAGACTGAGGAAGGAGATTTTCTGAATACCACAATCCTTGAAACCACCAGGACAAGGCTTTTTGAGATCCCATTCCAAGAGAGACAAACACAGACCCTTTCTGACACTCACATGCCAGTACCTGCTTTGCCAGACACACCAAACCAGGCTGTGGCCATCTGAAAATGTGTCACTGAGTTCAGACTCAGAGTTTTGCAGCACCTAAAGCAGAATCATCTCTTTCCCTGGCACATGAAGTCAGGCTGAAGAGTCGTATTGAAATGGTTTTGTTGCTAATGTAAGATATTTCACATTCAATGTTTTTATAAATCCATTTACAGGTTTCTTTGAACAATGTGTGTGTGAAAATTCTGAATGTCTGATGAAATTCTTGCAGTTTTAATTTTTTTTAATATAAATTCTCATAACACAAATGCACCTGCTTCAAATGGTTACACTGTATGTGTGCTGAATATCTACAACTCAAATGGATCTAATTACTCTTGATAAAATCTCAAGCAAAATTAAGATACAATTGTACTGTAAAATGACCTAGAACAGCATTACTTTGAAATATTCATTAACATAAGAGAAAAGAGAAAACCTTTAGAGCCCAGAACATTTCTCTGAGGACACAGATAGTTATTTTATTCTGCATTAGTTTCACTGATGGCACATTGTTAAACACAACGAGTTATAAAAAATTATGAAGAAATTTGTATTTTAGCCACTGTTTTTCAGTTGTGCAACATGGAGATGTTTAACATGAAGATGCCTCCATTTGCAGATAGAATGGCTTTATTTAAAATTGATTAGGAGCAATTCACAGCAGCCTGCCAAATTGCTAATGGAAGCCATTTGAATCAATTCTCTCGTATAATTTAAATGCCATTTCACTGCATATAGTTTAACCAGGAAAGAATCCCAGCTTGCAGCCAGGAAAATTAATTATTTATTTTTCTTTTCATAAATATTTTCTTGGTAAAAAAAAAAAGTAAAACCAAAATAAATGCTTGTGTGCTGAAACTTTTCCAGGGTGTGCACACTTGAAATGGCTAATTTGAGAAATGCCATAGTATTATTTTTACTTACGTATGTCAAAAAGCATTTTTATCTACATGTCAGGTGTTTTTCTTACCTGATAGCTTTTTGTGGAGTATGCATTTAAGGCTAAATTACAAATTGGATTCTGCTGCTAACTGAGGGGGCCTATTCAGC
>VYZP01071857.1:0-16713 GCA_013400635.1 Hypocryptadius cinnamomeus
GTCCTCAAGAACCCCAAGGGTTCCACTGCAACACTCTCCTGGTTTACCTCCATTAATATGAAACATAATCACTAATGAGCTGCATTCCACTTGGAATTTTATTTATATAAGAAATGGAAACAGAAAAGAGAAGAGGGAAGGGAAGGGAAATGAGAACTCATAGCTGTGGAGGCCTGGAGGGGGAATTAAAACCTTCAGTAATAACCTTTCTGCAAGACATTTGGGGGCCAGCCAAATTTGAGCAGAAGGCAATTCTCGGGGGTGGTGAATATTTCCTTTAAAATAACCTGCCTGTGTTAACTTCTATAAATTATCAGCCATGCATTTCTTCTCAGAAGATAAAACAGGGAAGACAGATTGTCTTGACAGGCAATTGCTTTCTTGACTTAAGAGTAAGGAACCAAATAACTTCTTGTACTTCTCAACCCTAAATCCTGCTTAAGAGTTTTGTGTGTGCCATGAAGCTGTTTGGGTATAAGCAGTGGGCACACATTTCAGATGTTCTGCAGTCCCCAAGCAATCACTTTACAAGGTATTGCAAAGATATCCAGAGCTCAGGGAAGGAGCTCTGACTGCAAGGCTGACACAGGAGGGGACAGTCTGACATTGCCCCTGGCCATCAGAATGGTGAGCTGGAATTCCCATCCTGTCAGCATCATCTTCTGTTGCAATACCACTCCTTTGCATTCAGGTCACCTGCTGAACAGATTGTCAGTGCCACATTCATTCCTTTTGAATCCTTTTGCATTGTATTTGCGGGCGCCCCCATGGCAGGGAGGAAAATATATCTAACTCCATGTTCTCAGAAGGCTAATTTATTACCTTATTATACTATATTATGTTAAAGAATACTATACTATACTAAAGAATAAAGAAAGGATACTTACTGAAAGCTAAAAAGATAATAATGAAAACTCGTGACTCTCTCCAGAGTCTCGACACAGCTTGGCCCCAATTGGCCAAAGAGTCAAAACAACTCAGCAGAATCCAATGAAACAATCACCTGTGGGTGAACAATCTCCAAACACATTCCACACATGAGCACAACACAGGAGAAGCAAATGAGATAAGAATTGTTTCCCTTTTCTCTGAGGCTTCTCAGCTTCCCAGGAGAAAAATGCTGGACGAAGAGATTTTTTCAGAGAATGTGAATGCCACACTTCTGAATGTAGGAGGTGAGAAAATATGAAGTCCTGGGAAAAACATCACAGCCAAGAATTTGATGGTAGCAGTGAAAATCCTCTGATGGCAACAGCACCATCCTCTTTGGCATGGGAGCCACAAGAGTTCTTGGAAGAGGGGATAACATAAGAGTTTCCTGGAAACCCCTGGGTAACCATGAGAGATGGTTTTCAGGAAGTGGAACATGGAAGGATGAAAATTAATTTGAAATGCATAGATGAGTCTCTAAATTTAATACACCAGGGGTAAGGACAAAAGTGAAATACAGATGAGCTGATCAGCAACCTTAAGGAAAATAAGGGGGAAGATGGGGGCATGCAGATTTGGTAGCCAGGAGGGAAGCTGAAGGTCACGAAAGACTTTTCCAAGGGAGATAATGAATCTAAACTCTCTGTGTGACTGCTTGAGCTGGAGCGCTAGAAAAATAAAACAGACACATTAGCACTTCAGAGAGGAATCCAAAAATCACAACATTCCTCTTGTACAAAAATTTCCAAACTCCCTAGTAAAATTCTTTCCTGGAATGAGAGGCAGAAGGGCAGATAGGACTGGAAAGAAGAAGTTTTCTTAAATCAACATGACAGTATAATTAACATGACGGCCAATTTCTTCCCCAGCTGCAGAAAAATAACTTGACAATGTGGAGAAGGGAATTGGTCAGCTATCCAGAGGTACTCACCCACCCTTATTTCTTCTCTGTGCTCTTCTGTATTTTCTGAGCAGCCGTATATGAAATGGCTCGTGTAAATAAAGTGCAAGCACTTAACTGAAACAACCTCCAAGTCTACTTAGTGTCACTCCTGATATGTGGCAGTGAGCTTGGCAGAAACTCAGATCATTAACAAAATTTAACCCCCTGTACAGAAGGCCTTTGGGCTCTTGGCAGCCATTGCCATCCAATGCTGGCTGCCTGCCTGTCAATAATTAAAATGCAATCTAAGAAATAATGGGAAATTACTACTTCTGGGTGCTTTTCTGATAGCTGAGCACCAGTTTCCTTGTCCTGAGCTGGAGGAGCTTTCAGACAGCTGCTATCCTTGAGTGAGGAATCAGAAAAGAGCTGCAGACAGCTCCTCTGGACTGGTTTTTCTTTCAACCTGATGGTCTCCAAAGTTTTCCTGAAGTTTGGGAGCTTTGTAACCCATTTCCCTGGCTAAGTTGTTCCTCAGGGCAAGTGTTTGTGTGCCAGTGCCCCAGTGAGCAGTGTGGGATTAGAGCTCCCAGGTAACTCAGCAGCTACACCTCAAACCTAACCTGAGATACAGGTAACAGGAGAGCAGGGACTGTGTGCAGCCCATCATCCACTAAGGGGATTTATTCTGAGCCTCTGGGGAATAGGCTCAGAATGGGAAGGGAGTTCTGCTGGGAGTTCTGCTGACTCCCAGGAGAATGAATCCCCCTTCATCGCACCTGGATGCGGCTGGGAGTGATTGATTTTCCTCCAGGGAGGAGGAATGAGGCACAGGCCGAGGAGTTGAGGAGGGTGGGAATCTCAGCAGCAGCCAAGCGTGCAGAAGGGGGTTGAGTTTTGTCTTCATTAATGTGCAGACTTCCTTGAAGTGACAACGTTTGTAAAGCCCTTGCTCACAGCATCCTTCTATTATGTTAAATGACACCTCTTCCTTTTCATCTGTATTTACACTGCTCTAATGTCAGGCTGTCACAGAGACAAACTGGGCACATTTGGCGCTTAACTTTTCTTCATAAATCCTGCTCTACAGCCTTATTATTATCTGTGCTTGAATTCTATCCTGTCCATCAGTGTGTCCCAGTTATGACCTGCCCAGGAAGACCAGAAGATTAAAGGCCCACCAGCTTAGGCAGAGTGAAGTTGCTGCCTCCTTATCCCACTGCACCAAGCCACAACACCCATGATTGCTCTCCCAGCCCTTCTCACTACTCCTCATGCTCTTGGTCCTTCCTCTGAATCTGGAGTTTATGCAGAGTTTTTCTTCTTTAATTTGCCTTTCATCTAGTTTTTCCAACCATCTCCCCAGTATTCTGTCCCAAAATTTTTGCACAGAGTTATAGAATATTGGAACAGTTTGGGTCGGAAGAGACCTTTAAAGGTCCCACCTGCCTGCCACAGGTAGGGACACCTCCCACCAGACCAGGTGCCTCAGAGCCTCACCCAGCCTGGCTTTGAATGTTTCCAGGAATGGAAGATCTACCACCTCTCTCATCAACTTGTGCCAGTGTTTTACCACCTTCATTTAAAAAAAAAAATTATTTTTTATATCTAGTCTCAATTTACTCTCCTTGACTTCAAAACAATTCCCCCTCATCCTATCACGAGAGGCCTTCCTAAACAGTTAGCCCCCACCTTTCTTATAGGTCTCCTTTAAGTACTGGAAAGGGGTCTTGGGAGCACACAGCACTAACCTACCTCTCTTGTGAATCTCTGGCACCCAAATTTGTTGCCATTAGGTACCATAAAAACTTTGGTAAACTTTTTGATGGGAAGGAGGAACATCAGCATGACTTGTTTGGGTTATTCCTACTCTATGACACCTTGTCCTGCTGCTGCCACGGTGTCAGTGCCTGGTTTCATTAGGTCCAAGGACTTTAAAATTCCACATTAAATTCCTAGTAGAGGCTTACTTAACACATGATTAAGGAATAGAATGAAACTGCTGCAACAAGCAGTTTTTCCCACTAAAACCTCTATATAGAAAAAATTGATAAGATGTCAAGTTTTTCCTGTAACCGATTTATCTTCCCTGCAGAGTTAATAGTAAGATCATCTTGAATAACTAATCCACAGCCCTAAAGCAGAAGCTATCATTTATTTTAGCATTTGCATTTAAACAAAATGATATTACAATTCAGCAGGACATGATATGTAATCCAATAACCTGAGGTAATGTAATTCTAGTCCATGTAGCAATTATTCCCACAAATAATATGACAACACAAGGCCAGCAAAATTTATAGCAAGTATTTTTGTATTTACTGCTATAATATGACTAAATTCAGTAATGAAAAGTATAAATGCTCTTGATTGTAAATAACTGATCAATTGTGCTTCAAGCATTCACTGGTAAAAATTTCATTTGCTTCAATACATCAGCTTTGTTGTACCATCTAGGCTTCTGATTTTTACTGAAATACCAATGTGAATCTTCTATTTATTTGAGGGAATTCACTACCAAGGTTAATTTATTAGTGAAATATAATCCCAGGACTATCTTTACTCTTACAGAATGTTAAATCAGTATCTCAATTTCCAGAGAGCAAGTCAATCCTACCTGGTCTTTAAACCACCAAGAGGTCCAGTCCTGGACTATTCCAGCAGAAAGGGCTTTGGATCAGCAGCTCTGCCATAACTTGCATTACTGACCTCAGCCTGATGAAAGCACCAGGCATTTTTACAAAAATCTACAGCATGGCTGCTGACTTCAGGATTATGATCTGTGTTTGTGAAGGTGAAAGAATAAATCACCAAAAAAAAAGTGTATATATAAGGAAACCATAGAGTGCTGGTGGAAAAGAGGGTAAATTGTCTGCTTGCTCTTCTATTCTACGTTTTCCCTCTGACACATTATTGGCTGTGCCAAACACAGGCTTGGATGGATTTTAATTTGATCTTGTATGGTCATTCTCATGTTCTTATAAATTGTTCATTCAGTAGAAACTATTTCATCCCCCTTCAGACTGGCAACATGGCTTTCCTCCTATTACATGGTCAAGTTAACAAACCAGAAATATGTAAATTACTTTTTTTCCCCAGAAATCCCTTTTGCACATAAGGCAGACATTTACACATGAAATGATGGAGTTGGGTAAACTCTCTTGGGACCTTCACCTAGTGTAGGACAGCATGAAGTCTGCAAGACACTGACAATCTTTCAGAGGTTTTTCGAAGACCTTCCATAAAACACTTTTCATTAAAAGACTGCCATTTGCTGACTGGAGTTTGGATAGGCATCAGTATATGTGAAAGGTTTCAAACTTCTGCATTAATTATCAGGGGAAAAGACATCAAATTCTTCTTTCCCTAGAAACACAAATACTGCACACAGCCTCTGTGTGCTGGAATCCTTTGCACCAATGAGGAAAATTAGCACATTAGTAAGAAAGTTGAAGGCAATGCCAATGGCTGAAGACTATTGTAAGTGCAGGGCCACCAACGAAGGAAGGAATGATGAGGAGGACTAATTTATTACTTCATTATACTATATTATATTAAAGAATACTATACTATACTATACTATACTATACTAAAGAATACAGAAAGGATACTTACTGAAAGCTAAAAAGATAATAATGAAAACTCATTACTCTTTCCAGAGCCTCGACACAGCTTGGCACCGGTTAGCCACTGAGTCAAAACAACTCACAGCAGAAACCAATGAAACAATCACTTGTGGGCAAACAATCTCCAAACACCTTCCACATGAGCAAAACACAGGAGAAGCAAATGAAATAAGAATTGTTTTTCTTTTCTCTGAGGCCTCTTGCTGCCTTTCAGCTTCCCAGGTGAAAAACCCTGGGCAAAGGAATCATGTTCAGAGAATGTGAATGCCACAGGAGACAACTGGCCTTGGCTGCTCCAAGGGGACCCCCCAGCCAGTTTGTTGTCACATTCCCAGCCTTGAGCTGAGCATGGCTGAGAGAGAAGCTGAGGAAGACAAAATCATCAATCCCATCCTCCTCAAACTGTCCATCCAAGAAAGTCTCTCTCCAACTGTTAATGTCCAGCAAAATTATGCCAACCTAATATGACAGTTTTGTAGTGGGACTTGTCAAGCAGCCTCAGTGACAGAAGTGTCACCTGTGGACACTGCAGGAGCTGCTGCCTGCACTGAGCAGGTGATGGCTGCACCACCTGCCTGCTAGCTGAAAAAAAAGGTGTGTGCTGCCTCTCCCAGCTCAGCAGGCCAGACTGGCTCAGCTGTGGTGTCAAACTGTCACCACAATGCAGCCTTCTCCTTGTGACTGTAATTTCAATGAATTGTCTCCATGTGGTGAGCTCCACGACAGCCCAGGACAATGCATTTCACAATTTAAGTGTTCATCAAATTCATTCAGCCTTCAGGTTCACATTTGCTACCTCTGAGTTTTTCTCTGAAAAATGGAGAAAGATCCCACAATTATTTCATGAGCAGGACAGGCTATTTCTGGTCTCATTCTGTAGTTTGCAGAAGCTCCAGAGGCCTCAAGGTTACCCATGGGAATAATGGCACTCAGATCTCTGCTGATATTAAAGGACTGTCACAGATTTTGCTCCTAAACCGTAACCTCTTCAAATAATAAATTACTTTCCTTCTGCTTTATTAGCTATTTCTTCCAGCCTCAGATTCTTTACCTCAGAGCAATAATTCCTCATAAACTTTCTGTTGAAATTGCATTTGTTCCTGTACTTTGCATTTTATTCCTTGTCTGTCAAGCTCTCTCTTCCCTTCCTGACTTATATGACTTACACTTTACATCTGTAAGTGCTTTGCAATTAATCTGCACTGCAATAATTTTTCATCCCTGTTGCTTTGTTCTTTTTATTGGTTACACCTTTTAATGTCCCCACCTGATCTGGTATTTTTTGCCTGTAAAAATGCCTGCCCAACTATTGATGTGACAATGTAATAGCAACAAATTTCCAGGGAGCTGAGAATACAACTTCCCAATCAGTTCCTGGGAACTGCCATGATTTAATGAGTCTGAAAAGTATCTGAGAGTGCAACTAGGTCACACCACGATGAACAGAGCAGAAGTGCCAGAGCAAGTGATGGCCACCCAGGCTCCAGAGCAGCCCAGACCCACCTCCGAGGGCATCACTTTTGCTATGAGTCAGAGATTACCAGTGTGGGTTTATTGCTGTGCTAAGAGTGATGAAGAGCTGTTGGGGTCTGATCTAGCACCTCTGCATGACTCAACGGCCCACATGATCTGTGTCTCCAGCAGAAAACTCCACATTAACTCGCTGGTGCTTGCAGTGAAATCAGCTGTGAGGTGTAGATGTGTCTAGAGGCAGGATAGATCAAGTGCTGGTCTCCTAGTGTAGCTGTGCACCAAGAGGGAGCCCACAGGGATAAGGAAGCAGTTTTCACCAAATAATGAAGCACAGGAAGCATCAGTCCTCTACTAGAAACCTAACCTAGATACCTGTGCCCCTGGTCCACAGATTGTCACTTACTGGTGTAGGTGAAGGGGCTGCTGTCACACAGACCTGCTCTGTGTAGAGGTGTCCCAAATGTGGCACTCAGCTCACAGCCCTGGGCACATCGGGCTGCCTGGCACGATGCCTTCCTTGGGCTGGTGAAAGTCCTGATAGAAACTTCATGTGGCAGAATGTCCAGCAGCAGCTTGGCTACTGAAGCCAGCTGACTGGCAAGCAAATCTGCAGACAGTGCAGAACTGGGAGGAGTGGTTGATGCACCAGAGGCTGTGATGCCATCCAGAGGTGACCACCCACAGCAGGCTGGAGAAATGGGCCAACAGGAATGTCATGCAGCTCAGCAAAGGCAAGAGCCAAGTCCTGCAGCTGGGGAGGAGCATCCCCAGGCACCAGGGTAACCTGGGGGCTGACTGACTGGAAAGCAGCTTGGCAGAGGAGGCCCTGGGGGCCCTGGGGATCCTGGTGGACACCAAGCTGAGCACAAGTAATTTCAATGGCAATGTGCCCCTGTAGCCAAGAAGGAAAATGATATCTTGGGCTACGCTGTGAGAAGCATTGACAGCAGGGGATGGCACAATGCTAAACATGGGTAATATTGGTCTGAATTGTTGCAGGAATGGGGGAGTACCATACCAGCTCGCTCTGTGGCCACACAAACAGCCTTCTTCCACTACAGACCCTAAGTATGCCCCCCTGCAAAAATGTTCCCCTCTTACCCCTCCCAAAGCTTCATGCAGACCCAGCCAGGACTGTCTGTAGCAGACCTTTGCAGAAGCAAGGCTGCCTAGGACTGGCAGGGAAAGGTGTCTTTTTGCAAAGAACCTGAATTTGCAATTCCTGTCACTGAGAACAAGCCAAAGGTCAGTCCTCACCTCTGCCTGTCTCCCCAGCACAGCACAATCTCTCTCCCCAAGATATGACCCAGATAGCTTTCTCCACTTAAGAATGCAGCTTCAGTCATGTGTTTCTTAGGTTCACAGATTTGTAATGCCAGGAGGGAACATCAGGATCAGTGAGTATGACAGCACCGTAATACAGGGCATAACATTTCACCTGGTAATTCCTGCATAATTTCTGCTTGAACTGAATAAAGCTTAGCAAGAGAAATCCAGCAGTGATGCAGAATCCACAAAATCATTAGATGGAATATTACCAGGGCTGCTAGCTTGTAAAAAGTTTTCTTTCTTTACCCTGAATTTATCCAGCTTGAAGTTCTGACACAGCATCTCACCATGTCTTTGCCTGCTCATTTCCCCAGCCCTCTGCCTTCAGTAATTTTCTGTCCCACATAGGTGCTTACAGTCTGTGAGTAAGACACACATTCATTTCTGAGTAACCTTCCTCTTGTAATTAGGCTTTTTGTCTAAACTCAGATAATTTTTTTAAAATGTAAGTGGCTATTCTTGTAGTAAGGACTGCATTGCACCTTCATTCAGACTCCAAGATATTTTCTGCCATTGAACACACGACAGCAGCAAACAGCAGTAATATCACTTTCTTTCATTCCATTTTCCCCAGGATTTACATCTGAGGCTCCCATTAGATCTCTGAGCCACACAATTATATCAGACAATCATTGCACACTGTTTATTGACCATGTCCTCCCATCCCCTCCCAAGCCAATGATTTCCAGGAGGCAGCCCCACATCCTGCCAGCTCCAGGCCCAACTCCACTTCTCAGGGGCACATGATTTAGGGCCATTTGGGTGCATTAAAAGTGCTGGTTCTTTAAATCATTCCACATCACAGAGCTCTGTATAACTGTCCTTCCCTCACCATTATTCACCACTGCCAGCTGCTGCTCCAAACAACAAACCTTGCTAGTAATGAGCCTATCTTTTCCTTTGTATCATTAATAAATGCATTGTATTGAGCTACACCCTGTGCGTAACTACTCATTGAGTTCTCCTGGTAAGTCAGCTCTTTAAGATATTTTGCATGGTTCAGATGATTCAGTATGCCATTTATTGTGGGGCTTAATAGATGTTTTAATGGTCATTTAATATCACTGAGCACAATTGCTGTAATCCTCCCAGCAAAGTCATTGTTCCCAATTCATGTCATCCCTTGGGGGCAGGTACACCAGGATTACTTTGGCCCACAGGCATTTTGAGAGATGCACACCTCTCTTTTGGGAGCCCTGAGCTACCCTGCAAACATCAATACAGTTTTAATCTAACACCAAAGAGGGCAAAGGCTCAGTGTGTGTGCCCACACACCCCTCCACACACATCCATAACCACGTGGGACGTGTGCTTTGCAGATGTGTGGGTTTGCAATATCCAGCCCTGTCTCTGGGCAGATGTATTGCACCAACACATCACAGGCAGAGCAGCACTCTGATTAGGACTTGGGGTGATGGATGACCCAAGCCTGCCACTGGGACTGTGAACAGCTCACAGTGCTGCAGCAGACCTGTACAAGATAACCTGTGTTCCAAGAGGGATGCTCAGCAGTGGGGCAGGAGGAGCTGAAGAGCCTTCAGCAATCTGTACTTCAGACATGCAGTTAAATCTCCAGCCCCGTCTGGTAGGATTACACTGACAATTTGTCAATATTTGTTAAAATATCCCATATTTTCAGGGTGCATCAGGATCACAATCCATGTTAAGGGCATGTTCCGTTTCTGAAAGGTCACTCAATGTTATAGATGTGGCTGTTCAGAGCTATGACCTCCAATAACCCTTATTTGGCTTTTCTGTTTCTTTCTGATGTTTGAAAGCCCTTGGTAAGATACAACTCCATTGGCTGCACTGTGGTGCTCTCACCTCAGCTCCCCATCTGAGATTCTGCTTTACATTCTGTGGTAACACCCTTCTTGGCAGGGTCAGGTGAAAATTTCAAAAGCCCATTGATAGCTCCACAGCAGGAGTCTCCATGAGTTACAACTTGAAATTTTGTGGACTTTAACAGGGGCTCTCCTCCTAAATAATTTTGATGCTTTGGAAAAGCTGATATTTCCAGCTGTCTCTGTTTAACAGCAGGATCCCCAGTTCCTGCAGAGGTTCTGTTTTGGTTGCTGCTATTACAGTGCCAGTGAATATGGTGGAAGGAATAAACAGTTGATCTGTTTATTTTGATGACTCCACTCGATGCATCTGGATGGAAAGATACAGAGACTTATTGTCTGATTATGTATTCTTTGGCATTAATCTCAGTAGCTGAAATGAAATATTGGGCTATTATGAAGTGTGAATGAGCTTCTAATGTGATTGGGAAGGTTAAGATTTGAGCAGTGGCTTGGTTTTCTCATTCATCTTCAGCAGGCCAGATGGTGTGTCACCAGGCTTTTATTGGTTCTTTCTCAATTTTATTAGCCATATGATTTGATTGATCTTATTTTGCCCAAGGAAAAAGATCAATTGAAAAGGTATAACTCACAAGAGCAGCTCCCTACCCTAAAGAAATAGAAGACCCCAAGAAGCATAAAAAAGCTGTTGAGATCGGTGTGCTTAGAGGAGTTCCAGACACATCCACACAAGAACAGGCATTGTCATCAGGAGATGAGGCCACCAGGAGACAGAGGAGGATGGATGTACTTCATCAGATTGGAGAAAATTGATGGCTCCTGAAGGTGCAGCTGAGAAGAGGCATCAAGGAACAATAATCCTGCAGAAACAGCAGCACAGCACCTTCACTGCTGTGTGCAATTCACTGCTCAGGTGGGAGGCAGCTGTGGCCATTGGAAGCAAGAAACAAGCAAGAAAGAAGCATTTCCAAGCCTGGGATCACTTTAACAGCATTTCTAGAAGGGGTCTTTTCAGATGAGGAGTTTGGAGAAGGCAATTTTCAAGGTTCCTGCCATCCCTTGGGACAGACATCACAGCACTTGTCACCTCCAGGCACATCTTGCCAGTGTCCACATGGAGACATCTGCAGATGACCTCACATTGCACTCAAAGAGATCCAACCTGTCCAGTTGGTGTAGTCTAGGAAGTATTAAACTCATCTTATATTTATACAGAGCTGAACAACTCTCTACAATCTGGTCTCTCCATCAAAAAGTTCTTCAAGGAATAAAATGTGAGCACGTGGCTCACACACAGCCATCTCTGAGAGTTTACCAATCCCTAAATTTAAATCTGCATCTCACCAGCAGTTTCTGAAATCAGGACTAGAATCTTTTTCCAAAGATAAGCTATTTACTGGATAAATAATGGAGACATCCTAAATTAGGGGATACAAACACCTTCGCACTGATGGCCATGGCTTTTCTACAGTAGAAAATGGGTCCAAACAGGTAAAAACACCACTGTGCCGCAACAGCAACCCCAAACACAGACAGAGAAAGGCGATTTGTAAACCTCATTCAATGCCAACAGCAAGCCAGTGCTCAGCAGTGGGGTTTTACACCTCTCACCCTGCCAGAGCAGTGCCACTGAGCTGGAGGTTTAGGGATGGAACAGCTTCTTCCACAGCCAAAGAGGCAGGGGAGCTGATAGTACCTGTGAGAACACACATCCTATTCACAGCCATGCTCCACCAGCACCCTGGCCTTTGTGAAACCCCATCTAACAGCTTCCTGATAAGAAAGTGTTTCACAGTCAAGGTTAAAGAAGAAAATCAAAAAAGAGCACTGCCCCCCTCCACAGTCCAAATAGAACAGGGAGAGACACAAATAAAACACCCAGAGTCAAGAGGAGGGAGCAAATGCTGATGAAGAGAGTGTGAGTGAACATTATGAATCCCATTACACTTCTATCTCACAGAGCAGATTGCTGCTGGCAGGAATTTCTGACGTACAGCCTAACTTGCTGTACAGTCTTATCACATATAAAACTGCAGTAATCATAATGCCAAGGAATGAGACAATGACAAATGAAAAAGCTTTCAGAAGTTAATGTTCACAACACACTGCCAGCAAAACACACAATCTATTTAATTAGTAAAATGCCATGAGATACTGCTCAATTCTCCATTCAGAGAGAGTGTGAGTAAATATGCAAGAGTGTTATAATCCAAAGAGATGGCTGCATTAAAGATTGAAATGTATGTGGCTGGTGAGATGCAGACACTGCACATTAAAATAAACACACTGCCTCATAAATTTAACACACTTGACATCATAATGGGCAATGAAAACTATGTCACCTATGAAAACAGCTGCAGATCCTTTACAACCACTGGCACAGACTGCTGCATATTCACATCAGCTTGCCCAGTGTCTGGTCTTCCTACTTAGGTGTTGTGCCACCAGAACAGCCATGGGTGTAAGAAGAACCAATGGCATTTTTGGGGATGGAGGGAATCAATGATCCCCCCATGCCACAGCGTAGTTCTCCACACACAGCTCCTTTCTCTATGTTCCTGGCTCTTCACTTGGCTCTTTGCCTCAGTTTAGGTAGCAAATTCCACACTCTAAATCAGATGCAATCTCACCAGCCTCAGCCTTTTGTAACTGCTCTTCCCCCTTCTTGCTCTCATGCCTGGGGACCAACATGTCCCTTGGTCTGCTCACAGTGTAGGTGGAACTGGTTTCCATCTCCACCAAACACCACCTGTGGCAGTTCCATAACACTCCAAGCCAGGAATGGGCAGGTATTCTGAGCTCCTATTTGGCCACTGACTCCTTCTATCATTCCCAAAGCCACCTCCATTGATAAAAATATTCTTAAAATGGCATTCACACTTCCCAGGAAGCTCTGGAAAGGAACCTCAGCCATCAGGATGTTCTCCAACGCACACAGTGTCAAAGGATAACTTTTATTCTGGGCAAGCTCAACATGGAAATCCCAGCTCCCTTGGTTGTGCTGGGCCCAACTGAGTGGGGAGGGCTCACCCCAGCACAGCTGATATTCCCTGGAAATGGATGCATTAGGTTGAGGGAGTGAGGAAAAGGACACAATGGCACTGTCACAGTTCAGGTCCCTGTGCATATTTGAGACCATTGTGTTGCACTTTTCACATGCAGCATGGAATATTTAATATTCATGGGACTCCATGTGGTCCTCAGGATGTCTACCCAGCAAACCATAAATTTGATTCTCTAAGCAGTAACTTTGATTTAACATTGCTGATGTCAATTCCTAAATCAGCTTCGATGTCTCCAAGTCCATGCCACTGTATGTCTGTTTCAGCAAGTGATGCAATGATTCACAGTAAGCAATCTGGTTCATCAAATAATCTATTCCCTCACCTCAGTAATTATTTTTAATTGGTGATTTATGGTTTTATGAGCAAAGCAGATTAAAAGCCTAGCACAGCATATTTCAGAGTGTGGTGCATGGTTACTTCTTGAGTTCATATGTCTCTCTCAAGTCCAGGATTGACTGACACATCACAAAATGTCACTTCATTAGGAGACAAACAGAAATAATCCAAGCA
This sequence comes from Hypocryptadius cinnamomeus, assembly GCA_013400635.1. Lineage (NCBI taxonomy): Eukaryota > Metazoa > Chordata > Aves > Passeriformes > Zosteropidae > Hypocryptadius > Hypocryptadius cinnamomeus. Next base: position 13,622 of record VYZP01071857.1, read on the forward strand.
GAACAATTTTTATTGATAAAGTGGAGCAGAGAAATATCAGTGTCACTTATCATTTTGTATGTGAGGAAGAGGCAATGAAATCTTTATCAGAAAATTCTCTCTGACAGGAATGCACTTAATCTTGTCAGAGATAACACAGCCACAGTAATGTAGTGCTTGATATTTATAATAGCTACAGTAGATAGCCCTACCCAAACATGCTGTTTCAGCAGTCCACAAGGCTTAAACTACTTTGTGTCAAATGCCTTTGAAGATTTCATTTCTCCCTATTTTTTGCCAGAAAAAATCCAGTATCCAAGCATTTATAATGTGTCTATTGCAATTTCTCAGCCTTAATACAGAGCACAAAAGGTGCCATGTGCTCTAGAGCCCACAGGTTTTGCTACAGGACTCTTGCACCTTCAGAAGATGCTTCTGCAGGACATGCAGAAGGTTGATTTTGATTTTGAGAGGTTCAAAATAGTGGATAGGATACCTTTAACAGGCAAAATGCTTGGAGAAATGCTCATACCACTTGTTTTACAAGTAGCTTAAGCCTTTGAAAATAAAACTCCTTTTGAATTGCTCCAGAAAGACTCTTTTGTTCTTGCTGCCACATTAGTGACTCCTCAGGAGTAAGCACAGTCAATAATCTCCAATAACATGGGGAACATCCCAGTCTGGTGACATCCTCAATTCCAGGGCAGGAAATGTTTCTGTAAATGAAGCCATGATTTGTGTACTGCATTATACATTGTTTTTCAATTGCACTACAATAGTCAAGAGACCTTATCTTTCAGTTACTGAACTATAAGGAATCCAAACCAACCTCCTCTGCCAGATATTTGATGACAAATACCTCAAATGCTGACAGCTCTACATCCTTCTCAGTGAATCTCTCTTCAGTGTTTCATTACCAAGTTTTTTGTGATGTTGATTTTAAATCCTCCTTGTTGCAACCAAAATCCATCATTTCTCATCACATTCTGCAGGAACTTGAAAAACAAGTTATTCTTGGTAGCAGTCCTTTGTGTATTTGAAGACTAGAACTACTCCTTCTCAGTCTTTTCATATTTAGGCTGAAGAAGTGTTGATCTCAATCTCTTCAGGTTATATTTTCTGTTAATTTACAGCAGAATTCAGGTCCAGAGAATGAACCTTTATGTAAGTACCTACCTATAGCTCTATACATGGAATCCAGGTGTCTAAAATCCCAATATAGTTAAGAATCAATCAACAAGAATTTAGAGAATGATTTTATTCAGCTTAAAGCAGGTATCTCCAGTGACTATTTTGCCTTCATCTTCATCAGCTATAAGAGCTTAGACATCTGCTTTGCCTGCAGATGCTTACACTGTAGCCACAAAATCGTAGGAATCTAAACCAAATCAAATCAAATGATCCCCATATACTTTTCATTGTTTTCCACTGAACTGGTGGACTCAATCCTCTGGGACAGTTTCAAGCCCTCACCACTTGTATCTCTCAATGACTGCATTCCCCAAAAGTTTTCCCCAAAATTAGTGATTTACACCATATATATGTATAATAAGTTACTTATAGCTCAGGCAAACAATTCAGAAGACTCCTGTCCTGACCTGAAAACACTAAATTAGCAGGAAATTTTCAGCCAGGGATTTTTTAATGGCAGATATCCCAGGCCTCAGAATTTTAGAAAAGATTAAATCTGGGGCTGGGGAGCGGTTTCACTGCTCCACCAGCCTGAAAACAATTATAGTGATACTGGCAATCCTCCTCACCTCTCCACAGGGCCAGATGAATCATGATACAAGCAGGAGGACCATACAGCTACAGAGCTGTGTCCTTATCAGGGAATGTGGGAATATGCTGCAGCATCTGGTGCTGATCCTGATGCCTGTAAATCTTATCCCCAGACAAAGCTCTGCGGAATGTCCTAACACCCTCTCTCTCCTGTGGAAGGGTTTTATGTGGACAATGCCACCTACACAACCTGAGCAGCCTCCAGACTGCTGCCATCACTCCCTGTGCTGCAGAAATGCAGAGCCCTGCACAAACACACCAAGGGCAGACCCTGGGCAGGCACTTACAGGCAAAACAGACTCAGCAGCAACAAACAGACAGAGAAAAACCTTGCCAGGTCCAGGGTCCCCAGTTTGGGCTGAGATGCATGTGTAAAAACCATTCCTGCATCTCCTCACTCTCCCTTTCTTGTTCTGTACACACATTGCCTTGCAGGCTCCCTGGCCAGTTTGCCCACTGGGACTGGTCCCAGCTCCTGGCAGCTGCATCTGTAATGGAAGAAAAGCAAGCCAGTGCATGTTAACTGGCAGCATATTTCTGCAAGATAATTTTGGAAGTGACTTCAGCAACAGCTGCCAACTGAAGCATCCTTGACTGTAGATAAGGAAATTTCATTTTCATCTGTGCTCCCCTACAGACCAAAGCACCTGACTGATGTTCCTAAAGAGCACCTAAAAAGCAGGTCCTGCTACAGTCACCTGTGGAACAGGAAAGGGCAAACCCACCTTGCCTCTCCAGGTTCTTCAGAGAAAATGTTTCAAATTGTGATTTTGATTCTCAGAGCTGAGGTTCAGCATCCCCTGCTTCAAGCTGAAGCTCCCCTGAAGACTGGGATGGGGAGAAGAATGAAACCCCCATAATCCAAGGGGAAAAGCTCAGGGACCTGGTACAGCACTAAAGACACACACAGCCCCATGGAGCCAGATGGGATCCACCCACAGATCCTGAGGGAGCTGCAGGAAGTTCTCACTGAGACACTTCCCATCATTTACCAGCAGTCCTGGCTAACTGGGGAAGTCCCAGTTGACTGGAAGCCAGAAAATGTAATGCTCATCCACAAGAAGGTCCAGAAGGAGAATCCAGGGAATGACAGATTCAGTGCCAAGGAAGGTCATGGAGATCATCTTGAGTGCTATCACATGGCACACAAGGACAAATAAGAGATCAGGCTGAGCCAGCAGGGGTTTGGGAAAGGCAAGTCCTGCCTGGCCAACCTTATCTCCTCCAGTGACAAGGTGACAGACTTAGTGGGAGAGGGGCAGGCTGTGGATGTGTACCTAGACTATAGTAAAGCCCTTGGCACTGTCTCCCACAGCATTCTCCTGGAGAAA